>ML828474.1:51025-62790 GCA_009831015.1 Picea engelmannii | reverse complement strand
CTTCCCTAGGAGTAAGCCTAGACGGAAGAAGTTCTTGTCAAGGTGACAGTGTGGGCAGGAACTTAGACATTGTGTCTCCGAGGGCACACTAAGTGAGCCGGACTTAGCTCACGTCTGCAAGTGTGCATTAGGGCGACAACAGACCCCGAACAGATTCGGAATTCACGAAGCACCGAGACTAAATGAAGACGGTTGAACCTCAAGAAGAACCCCCAATATACGATCTGACTACTATGAACAGTTAAACCACGGAGGGATAATCTCCGTAGCTCTCCCAAACATGACCTCGTGCATAACCCCTGTGTGAGAGGGGGATCCCAGAAAGCTTATACAAAAATTGGATTTGCTCTCCCTATCGCAAGATGTTAATGTTTGTTTTGAATGCTTTGGAGAGTTGTGCTCACAACCTAATCCAAAGTGTTAATCCTAGTCTAATGTTGGTGGAGGAATCTAAAAAAGAAAAAAATTCTAGATCAATTTTAATTAACGTTGATTTTTGTGGTTGTTCTTTACTCATAGGTGAATGAGAGTGAAACCGATGATATTACAACTCAATTCCCAAAAATGCATAAGAAAAATGATAAACAACATTTTCTTTCAATGAATTTCTATGTATGAGAAGGAGAAGAAATTTTCCTTTTCACTATCAAACACAAAATGCAGAGACTTCATGCAATTGTTCTCAATCAAGAATCCAATTCAATGCCAAAATATTCATAAAATGATCCTAATATCCAAAAACCAATCGTGAAAATATATCTCTTTGTTTAAATATGAATTGTAATCATCTTGATTCAAAGCTTCTCATGCCAACCCGATTTCATTATTTACAAGTTGTAAGCAATTGGAAGTAAACTTCATATAAACAAAAAGTACACTCTCATAATGATCAAATAAGAAGTAAAAACAAAGCCAAGGTTTCAAAAAGAAAACCAAAACTCAAACAAGAGGAATTGCTTGGAAATATAACTCAAAGATCAAATGGAACAATACACATATCTTTGAACCTCCTTGTAACAACTTTCATATAATTAGATAAACGAGAAAGTATCACGTCGACTCCAGATCTCGAAGAGGAAGAGTGATTCCAAAAAGGAAGAGTGTTTTTAATATCGTTTAAAAAAACTAAACAAAACATCAAAAACCCTTGGAAATTAAATGGTTGCAAGCTTTATAGAATACACATACTGATAGCAACAGTCCTAAGTAGGAGAAAAACAAAAAATTACACCCAAAATATGTATCCCAAAAATTTTCAACAGAACAGAAAAATCGGCGCTATGTTGATAAAGGCACCAGAGCATTGCAACGCTTTGTAAAGCACTACAGGGGAGTGCTAGTGCTCTGGATGTAATGGTAGGGGAGCACTGGTTTCTAAGAATGAAAAGTTTCGACCCAGAAATCAAACAACTCAGGAAAACTTTAAATATCAATGTGTGTAGGATGACTTCAAGACTAACAACACATCTAAAAACCAGAAAAACATAGTGAATAGGATCTAAAGACGGACAAAGACTAAACAAGAACAAGGAAGAAAACCAAAACTGAAAGCTTCGTCCCTAGTGGAGTCGCCAATTTCTGTTGTAGGAAAATTCCCTTGCGGACAAGTGAATTCCTTCTTGGATCTTAGACGCCTATGACTGAGACAGAAAAGTGTTAACTTTGAACACTGACTTTCCATTAAAAATAGCTAAGCTAGTTGATAGAGAAGAGGAAAAAAGTATGAGTACCTTTTTATGAAGTTTTTCCTCTCTCGATCCAAGTTAAACTTGATCTCCAAGTCCTTTAACGAGTCCTACAATCCAATAAACAACAGAGACAATGCTTACTTCCTATTCTACCATGATTAGTTTAAAGCTAGATTTATCCAAAAGACAAGCTCATGCAAATGTACTCAATCTTGAAGGAAACAGGCCAAGCATATGTATTAATGATAACAAAATAAGGTGCTTACAAAATGTAGATGCAGATGTAGCAGCCTCACCAAGCTCTCCTTTTCCAACCCCTTGCTCGAATGATCTACAATCAAAATGACAATACTTTTCACTGATTGTTCTCCCCTTTTCACCATGATAATGCCTCCTTATATAGGCTTGGAGAGACTTAACCACCTTAGATATTATTGGGATAAGATCAGGATATTACTCCATCAGTTGTGGGACTCCCCTTAGATCTAGCCTTAAACTTGGATTCGAGCCAAACTGACTCGGATACTTCTCAGCTGTCTTCAAAGATAAGGGGGATTTGGCCCCAAGATTTTCTCAATAGATCGATGCTCCCTCAAAGTGGGCCACAGAGCATTGTAGCGCTCCCTACTAAGAGGGAAAGGAGCGCTAGCGCTCCTTGCAAGTGGGCAGGGGAGCGTTGATCTCCAAAAATGCCTTTATGATGGCAATTTCTCAAGGTAAAAATTTGTACTCTTTGCCAAAATATATATTTTCATCTTCTAATGAATCTTAGAGGATATCTCAAGTGTTCTTATGATGTCTTCCACGATGGGACACAGGCGAGATGACAGTATGTTTTCTATGACACTTGCAACAATGATAATGAGACATCATCGAAGTGAGTAATTTTGACGTGTAATATCCAAATGACAACATTCAGATGTCACTACGGGAATTATGAGTTTCTAGTCATGCTCTTTGGGTTGGCTAACGTACCAGCTACCTTCCATTCATGTATGAACCATATCTTCAACAAGCAGTTGAGGAAGTTCTCACTATTATTCCTTGATGATCTACTGATCTACAATAGAACTTGGGAGGAGCACTTGAGGCATGTTGACGAGATTCTCATAATCATGGAGGAGCGGTCACTGTTTTCCAAAGAGGCAAAGTGCGAGTTTGGGATGACAAAGATTCTCTATCTAGGGCATGTGATTGGTGTTGAAGGAGTAAAGGTGCATCAAGAGAAGATCCATGCGATCTTAGATTGGCCCACACCTAGATCACCTACAGATCTACGGGGGCTTGGTTTGTGCAGCTACTACAGGTGCTTTGTGAAAGGGTTTTCACAACCTACTTTTCCATTGACAGACCTCACCAAAAAGGGAGAATTCAGATGGTCAGAGGAGGCACAATAAGCATTTGACAAGATGAAGAAGGTGTTGAGTACTTTCCCAGTGTTAGCACTTCCAGACTTCTCGCAGCCATTTGTATTGGAGTGTGATGCATCAAGAGAGGGGATAGGAGCAATGTTGATGCAGAATCAACACCCCATAGCTTTCGAAAGCAGAAATCTGAGGGAGTCAGAGAGGTTCTATCCTATCTATGATAAGGAGATGTTGGCCGTCATGCATGCATTGGCCAAGTTTAGATAGTACCTAGTTGGAGGACGCTTTGTGGTAAAAACTGACCACAACAACCTGAGATATTTTTTGAAGTAGAAGGATTTGAACGAGAGACAACAAAAGTGGGTAAGTAAGGTGCAGGCGTATGAATTTGACATCGAGTATGTAAAGGGCATGAATAATGTAGTTGTTGACGCCCTTTCCAAGAGACCTGCAGCCTTTTCCATGACAGAGATATCAGCAGACTGAAAGTCCATTCTCTTGGTGGAGTACTCCAAGAATACATTCGCCTGTGAGCTAATGGAGGGTATTATTCAGGATGACAGGTACAAGGTAGTGGATGAAATCATCTACTACAAGGATAAGATCTATCTTGTCCCTGAGTCCACACTCAAGGATAAGATTATGAGGGCAGTGCATGATGTGCCAATGGCAGGGAACTTGGGATATTTGAATACTTACAGGCAGGTGAGGGGTAGATTCTCTTGGAAGGGTCTCAAGGAGGATGTGTTGCGATATGTAAGGGAGTGCGTGACTTGTCAGCACAACAAGTCGGAGCTTACACAACCTGCAGGATTGCTCCAACCATTACCTACCCTAGAGCAGAAATGGGAAAGCATTTCCATGGACTTCATCACAGGGTTACCGAAGGTACAGGGCAGGGACTGTATCTATGTGGTGGTGGACAGGTTGACCAAGTAGGCACATTATTTTTCCATCCCTTCATAGTATAGCACATCACAGGTGGCAAACTTATTCTTCAGGGAGGTATTCAGACTACATGGTATTTCGAGATACATAGTCAGTGACCGAGACAACGGGTTTCTCAGCGCATTCTAGCAGGAGTTGTTCAGGTTATTAGGGACGAATTTGACACCTAACACTAGTTATCACCCTCTGACGGATGGGTAGACAGAGATCGTGAACAAGTAGATTGAGGGGTACCTGTGAAACTATGTGTTAGGGCAATAGAGGGCCTGGATAAAGTGGTTGCATCTTGGGGAGCACTATTGTTGGATGCAGACCAAAGCCGAAAGCAAGGCGATTTTGAGAAAAGAAGGAATGCACAAGGAAAGCGACAACTGGAAGAAAGAACAACACACACACATGCATGGAAGACCTAACAACGTTAGGGTTAGGGTTTTGGTAATTTATTGTAATGGATGAAGAGCCAAAAACATATAAATAGAGATACCTAGGTCTCATAAGGGGGCAGAGGCTAATCGTTATTATAGAGAGAATTGTTGTAGCGAGTCAGAATATATGTAATATTTTGTTGTATGACCTACTTTTGTAAGTTGTTGAGCTAGAGAGGCTAGAGGAGGGTAGATCTTGAGGGTTAGATCGTAGGTTGAGGAGCCTGGTGCAATCTAGTCTGCCTCATAACAGATCTCGACCCAACGAAGGAGAATTGTAAAGCGCACAACGTTGTAATGGCATAACGACGATAAAAAAAGAGCCAAGAGCCAAATATTTGTGGACGTAGCCCGGGGGGGTGAACCACGGTAACATCTGTGTTATGTGATTGAATGCATGTATTTCTTTATGGTCTTAGTAGGTATAGATGCGCTAAATGAATGAGTTATTATATTTCTTGCATAAATCGTGATGATGGTATACTACGTTAATAAGTTATAGTAGTACTCCCAATACACAATTACCAATTCTCTTGATTCAATCCTAGGTTGTAAACACACAAGTATTGCAACCACCCATTAAGACTATCTCGGGTGAGACGGTGCAGTGCACCTTGTGCGCTGCGTTGCCTTTTGGTTTACCAGGAGGGACAATAGTTTTATAGGCTTGGTTGGAAACCCAAACAGACATGAACCCTGGGTCAATAAACTCAAAAGTATATAGGATAGAGTTAACCAACAAATGGTTCCATTGTTATTGGTAGGAACAAAAGAGGACTGAGTAGATGAGATAAGTTGAAGGTCTTTCGAAGGTGGATCAAGAAAATATTAGGGCAGAGAGAAATGAGCCACTAGAAGTGGATGTTGAGACTGTGGAATCCCACAAAAGCAGAGATCGAAAGCTGGCTAAGGACAAAAGAGTTGGAGTTTGCACAGAAAGATAACAGAAACCCTATAATAACACCCCACAAATATCTTGAGAAATATGTGTTTATTGATTTACACAAAGTCTTTTTCTGTGATTTTCCACACTTATTGCAATAGTGGATACTAAGGTTGAAGGATAACCATGCAATGAACCAGATCCGACAGTTAGATTGGACCCCAATACCTATTGAGAAGTTACAACAGGTAAACAACAAATTCATCCGCGTATTAGATTTTTGGCTTGACAATATTGTGGCAGACTTTATAACAAAGTTTGCAGTAGATACAGGAAAGTCGTACATCGCAGCGGAGAAAGAATTTCTACGTGGACCTCGAGGAAGGTACATTAGATCGTTGTATACTTCTATCAAGATACTGCTATATAACAAAGGTGTAATGACAATGGAGTCAGACAACTAAACTTCCCTGCGTGCATGGGGGAAGGGGGGAAGCACTAACAGAGAGAAATGGAAGGAGGAAAGGATAAGGGAAAGAAGGAGGAACCCTTGGACCCGATCATGATGGATGACGACCAGATCAAGTGGATCTTGGCGACAACTGGAAATATGCATTGTGGAGTACCCTACCAATACAAGGTGAATACCAAGAAGAGAGCCATAGTTGCGAGGGACGGCTTGGCAAGTGATGAAGAAGAGGTATGGGATCTTTGGGCTGTGGAGCAGATTGAGGAAATCCTGCACGCAATATATGAGAGGAAGACAAGAGGTCCAAGAAAGGGAAGAGAAGGCAACAATCCTATCCATATTAATGTCAGTGTGGAACCCATAAACCCATGTGCGACTAATACACCAAAGAGAACACCACCGTTTAGACAACCGAAGTTCGGAAGAAGTCAAATAGCAGGAAGTCCATCTACACAAGGAGCAACAACTGGAGGAGCCAGTTCAGGCAACACTAGTCAAGTATCTACACCCACGGAGGTAGTAGCTCATCATTTGGAATGGCAGGACACGATCCCACCATTAGGTTACCAGAATTTAAAGGAGAAGCGTCGGAGGACTTGGAAAAACACTTGTTCATCTGTGAGAAGATTTGGGAAGTAAAATAGATCACAGATGAAGACACTAAACTAACACAACGATCGTGCACTAGATTGGTATATGAGTTTAGCTACAAACAATCCACTAGGGACAACCAGAACAATTGCAGATATCAAGAAATTGTTGATAAACAAGTTTCAAAAGCCAAGTTTCGGAGATCAATACATGAACGAGATGATCGAAATTAGACAGAAACCAAGAGAATCTGTATGGGAGATTGACCATAGATTCAAGCGATTCAAGGGAAAGCTGAAATATCTCATGACCGATATGCAACATCGACACTTGTTTGTCAACTCATTGCTCCCACACTTAAAATATCCACTGCGACAACAAAAGTTTCAGACGTAGGTAGAGGCTCTGCAGGCAACCCTGCAACTGGAAGAAAACCAGTATCAACAGACAGATCCAGCCATCGAAGAACTAAAGGAGGATCTGAAAAACTTAACGTTCCAACTAAACCAGAATAAAAATAAGGACAAACGAGAAGTCATTTGGTGTACTACATGCAGGACGGAACGACACCACAAGAATGAATGTCCAACATTTGCTTAGTATATGGCAGCAAGAATGCCAAATCCATTACCGACAAGAGGACTATGGTGCGAAATCTACAAGAAACCAGGCCACGATCCATATCACTGCTCGATGCAGAAATACCAGACAATCCCAAAGAGTTCATATTGCAACTTTTGCAAGTCAGTGGGCCACGGCGACAAAGATTGTAGAACTATGGAGTTTATGCGAGAAAGGACATCGGATGCATATAGAGTGCAGGAAAAAATGATGGCAGGGCAAGACACACCTCAATTTAACCTAGTTCCAGCTCCATACAACACTGCGCAACAACCATATAATACCGCGCAACCACAGTACAACACAACACAACCTCAGTGCAATACCGCGCAGTACAATCAGGCGCCTCAGTACAATGCATCGAGAGGATATCGAGCAAGCTACAGAGGTGGAGGACAAGTGAGAGGAGGTTTTGGACGAGATTGAGGACCAGTGGTATGTCATAATTGTCAACAACCGGGACATTACGCAAGGGAATGTCCACTTCCACCAACAACATGTATGTATTGTCGCGCATCGGACCACAACACAGAAGAATGTACGACACTATTAGTAAAGATCTAGGAAAAGAGGAACCAAAACAACGAAAATGTTTAGTGGATCTCAGCCGAAGCAAGGGATGAAGGAAGGAACATCGAAATAGTTACCCGTGGAGGAACTAAAATACGAAACAATGTAGTTCGACAAGAGCCAGTACAACACCAATGGATGAAGAAGAACATCGAACCAAGGAAGTAGTTCGACACGTAGAAGGAGAAGGAGATATTTAAGCAAGCCCGACAAGAATTTCATAAGGAGGACATTGCGACGACTTCAACTGTGCAACAAAGAAAAGAAGCATCAGTATACGAGATGCCTTCATTATTGGATCATACCAACGAAATGAAACCCATGGGACAAGTAAGTACAATCAAAGGCTTTTTGCAATCATGTGTCAGAGTATTAAATGATCCATCATCTGTGAAAATACTGCAAAACACATTAGAAAAATGTAGTATAGAAACAGAAGGAAAACAAGAACAAAAGACAGTCAATCACCTACATACAAGGAGAAGAACAAGTAGGGAGTTCAGATTGAATGCAAACATCAGAGATTTCAACATGGGGGATATCATACTAGATCTAGGATCTGAAGTGAATGTATTACCAAAGAATACATGGCAATGCATGGGAGAGCCCACATTAGGGTACTCACTGGTTCAACTGAAACTAGCAAACCAACACAAAATCCTACCAATTGGTAGGCTGAAAGGAGTGAAAGTAGACCTATATGGAGTGCGCACTAAAGCAAACTTTGAAGTAACTGAAATAGTGGACGACACAACACCATATCTAGCATTTCTTGGCTTGGACTGGGTGTTTGACAACTAGGCCATAATCAATTTGAAGACAAGGAAAATGACATTTGAGTCAGGGGAATACAGGATCATCGTGCCATTAGACCCATCAAAAGGGGAAAGGTTTGTAGAACCTACTTGCTTAGACTTAGAGGAAATCGACTAGTTGTACAGAGCAACTGCGCACGATGAGGATTATGTCAACCCGACTGCAGATGGAATACTCAGTTGGCAGGGCATTACTTCATGTGCGACAGACTCAGATACCAGTTTGGATAACAAGCAACAAAGGCTACATGAAGTTTCCATGAGAAAATGTGGACGAATAGACCGTGCAGTAAGATGGGTAGGCACGGAAATAAGGGAACCACACAGTTTCCACGGAGTAAACGATCTGGAAGTATTCTTGGCACAATGTGAGGATGAAGTTTCAGAGAACTAGAGACTCTTAGCACTTGATATAGCACTCAAGGCCACACCTGCAAGATGGTGGGGCGCACACAAAGAGACAATCACAGATTGGTACCAATGTAAGTGGTTACTACGCATAAGGTTTGGCGCATAATAGAAAAGAAACAAAAAGAAGAAGTATGATGGATAGGGGGCACCAGCAGAACACTTGGAAAAGTGCAGAATATTGTGGAAACTGACACCCCTAGATGAATGGTCTCATCATTTTATACAGACTCTAGAGGGCATACTAGCAAACGGGTATATTGACCAGGAACTGCGCAAAGGAACTGTGACCTGGACGGTATTACAACAGAATTTTACAATCACTTTCTCATTCGAGCATGAGAACCCCAACATAGATGCAACTCTTAAACAAATAAGAGGGATGATATTCATCAAGGAACTAGAAGTCGAGCTCATAACAGAAGAGCAACAACGGAATAAACATACAGTCAAAGAACTATTGTCATGTTACCATGTGCAGGAGGAAGCCCCAGATGAAAACGATTTGTGTGACATTCAGATCGAGGAAGAAGGAGAGACAGAGGTGGAAGGTCCACCCATAGAATTAGAAGTCATTGTTGCGTCGATCAAGGTAAAGAAAGTCAACATTGGGACAAGGGAAAATCCCAAAATGGCCAACATTGAAGATTATTGGGATGAGAAAATGGTGGAAAGCATAAAAAAGTTACTGCATGAGTACAACGACTTGTTTCTCACAACATTTATAGAGATGAAGGGTATAGAAGGAGAGCTAGAAGAAATGAAGATACCACTCAGAGCTGAAGCGAGACCAATCAGACAACGACCATATAGATTTAACCCGATATATAAGAAAAAAGTCAAAGCCGAGATTGATAGGATGGTCGAAGCTGGAATCATAGAACCAGTGGAAGAATCGAAATGGATAAGCCCGATGGTAGTTCAGGACAAAAAATAAGGAGGGATACATATATGCATCGATTTGAGGAAGTTGAACGATGCATGCTTACATGACCCATTCCCTACACCTTTCACGGATGAAATGTTGGAGAACGTAGGAGGACACGAAACTTACTCATTCACTGATGGATTCTTAGGCTACCACCAGGTCAAGATAGCATAGGAAGACATATACAAGACCACCTTTGCGACAAAATGGGATCCTACTAGTACACTGTCATGATGTTTGGACTGAAGAATGCACCAACAATATTTTCCAGAGTAGTCATCGCTGCATTTAAGGAATTCATCCACCAGTTTCTAGAGGTATACTTGGATGATTGGACAGTCTATAGTTTGTTGAAAGAATATGTAGAATCCTTAAGACTGGTGTTAGAAAGATGTAGGCAGTGCCAGATATCGCTAAACATAAAAAAATGTATATTTGGGACACCGTTTGGGATACTATTGGGCCATATAGTATGCAAACAAGGTTTACTAGTAGATCCTGCGAAGATTGTAGTAATTGTTAACTTGCTGCCACCGAAAACAATCTGTCATCTAAGAGCGACATTGGGACACACATGATACTACAGAAATTTTATCAAAGGATACGTGCAAATTACCGCGCCACTGGAAAAACTGTTAAGATAAGATACAAAGTTTCAGTGGAATGACAAGTGTCAACACGATCTGGATACCTTGAAGGAAAAGATGGTCACTGCGCCAATACTAGTATTTTCAGACTGGGAGAATACATTCCACATACATGTAGATGCATCATCCATAGCACTTAGAGCTATCTTGGCGTAGCCAGGAGCAGGGGAGTTGGATCACCCTATAGCCTTTGCGAGCATAAATCTATCAGAATCATAACAAAACTACAACACCACAGAGAGAGAAGGCATAGCTATGGTCTACGCACTACAAAAGTTCAGACATTACTTATTGGAAAAACACTTTAAGATGTTCACAGATCACTCAGCCCTGAAATACCTAGTCAACAAGCCAGTGTTGGGGGGGGGAGAATCTGTCGATGGTTACTATTGTTTCAAGAATTTGACTTTGAAGTCATAGTCAAGCAAGGAAAACTGAATGCAGGACCTGACCACCTGTCAAGGGTCACAAATGGAGAAGAACCCACAAATTTAGAAGACAACTTCCCAGACGCACAATTATTTTCAGTCTAGATCATTGATGAATACTTTGCAGATATCATTCAGTACTTAAGCACAGGTACTGCACCGCAGGAATATAACACCGCGCAGAAGAAAAACCTAGTGGTCCGAGCTGCAGAATATCAACTAATTGCAAGACACTTATACAAAATGGGCGCAGACAACATCTTGCGCAGATATGTGTTAGAACACGAAAGACCAAGAGTTTTAATTGAAGCCAATGAGGGAATAGCAAGAGGACATTACGCATGCAAATCTACCGCGCAGAAGGTATTGCGCGCAGGACTATGGTGGCCAACCATTCGTAGAGACTCAAAGGAGTACTGCCAGAGATGCGATGTCTGTCAAAGGGTAGGTAAACCCAACAAAAGAGAAAATATGCCACTACGACCAGAGGTAACACTGCAGGAATTCGATAAATGGGCAATAGACTTTGTGGGACCTGTTATCCACCAGGTTGCACAAGCTGGATTTCCTGAAGAGCCGCCGAAGAATGAGCAAGCAGTGCTCATACATGCAGAATTCAGTGATTCAACAGGGCATGAGAAGGCCCCTTTTTCCGTATTTCCACTGTTGTAATAAGTGTTCTAAGTATGAGAGAATGTAAAAGGCTATTGGCCACCCTTGATCTGGGAGTGGGCACATACTCCGGAGTGTTTTTTTTACTTGTTAGTTATCTTTTCTTCTTACCTGAATGAGAGGATTAAATAATTTCCGAGTTTTTTCACTCGAAAAAAGACTTGCTCCAAAGCCGAAGTATGTGTTGACAAGCAGGTCTTGGCATGGAAAATCCAATGTCTGGTGTCAGAATGTATATAAGCTCATGCTAGAACATAGTGGCCGAGTTATTTGGAAATTACGGCTAAGTCTGATAGGTTTTTTTT
>ML828474.1:0-12945 GCA_009831015.1 Picea engelmannii | reverse complement strand
ATTGTTTGAAATAATGTCATGTATACCAAGAACTTGTCTTATCCTTTGTTTAAATGGTTCCAACTTGTGTGAATGAATTTATTTTCCATATGTTGTCTCTATTGGGATTATTTTGGATATGACATGTGTTCATTTTTGTTTCTTGACACAACCTAAGTTCATTTTTTATTTCACATATAGTTTTAACTCTATTTAAATTCTCGGCCTGCATATCAGAGCAATGAGTAACGTTGTTTAGGGTTTGTTGAAGGAAAAATCACATTACGTGCTCAATATTGCCTTTCCTCTTTGTCAATTTTTTTTGACCATGCGTCATTTGTTTTTCTCCTTGGCTACAAGAATAAACCCGTTGTTTATCTCAATTGATTATTGAATCGCATACCAAACTTTGCTCTTTTCACAAATGGTCACAGTTATGTGGAATTGGTATACCCAAAATAAAGTTGGTATTAATTGAGTTGTATGGAAGATGTATGTTTTCTACGCATGCAACATTTTGATGTTCAAGAATAATGTAGAGTTTGAATCGACTTGAATTAAAAATGAATTATAGTTGGTTGGGAAATGGAAATAAGTTTGAATGACATGACAATTGATTTAAGGTTTGGTTTTATTGCATATACTTTACATATTTTCCGCTCATTATTTTTATCACTTTTCACACAATTTTCCCCCTTTTATCCCAATCATTTATATTTTCTTTTTCCATGATATTTTCCTTTGTTTCTGTAATAAAAGGGCATGTCAAATTTATTGCATACATGAAAGTATTTAAAGAAGCATGTTAAAGAGAATTTGTTGGCATTGTTGCAAACTTGTATATATGGCTTCCATATTTCTCCAAGGTCTCTTGATAATGTATGGATAGATGGATTTTGTTTTTGAGTGAGCATGGTAATTGGGTTGATGTATGCTATGTTTATAGACATATTTTGGTATGTGGTATATGGTGAAGATAATAGCTTGGGAACATAGTGATTGACTTGAGAAGTAGCTTGGGAATTTTCTTAAAAGAGTTACATGTTGATTGTATTCTAGTTTTATAATGGAAAAAATGTACAGGTCTAAAATATTTGTACAAGAATGTTGAATGTGTGTAAATATTGAACATGAATTTTCATTAATTCCCTTCATTATATGACACTTTACACAAAATACATCCCTTTATCATTTGTCCCTATCATATATATTTTCATTTACACACACTCTCTTGTTCAAAAGAGATGTGGGTTGTTCATATATAAATAATTTTTCAATAAACATACAGTTCAAATTTTGAAAGTTGAAACGAAAAGAGGGGTGTTTGATGAGTTATGGATTTTGTTCCATATATTACATTGTTCCTATTCCATTTCTCCCTTTTATACAAGAATTGTTGTGCTATTCTCAAAGTCATAGCTAAACCATATTTAAAAACGTTGTAATGGATGTTTACTATGATGTGTCTTGTATTTTACTTTAAAAATTTTGTGCCAATTAGAATGATGATGACAATTATATGATATTTTTCAACCGAGGGAGTAATAGAGGGAGAAGATGAATATTTCGAAATGTATTTTAGCAACAAGGGAGGCACACAAGAATGAGGTTTTCAATTCACTTTGATGTTGTTTTGGAAGAATTTAACCAACTGGTACAAAATGGCTATATGAACCTTGGTGGACAACCCACATTGTCTCAGCCCCCAACTCCTCATAATGATCCTCTACAGCCACATCCCAACATTGTTGAATTTCCTGAGCACCCTGTCCATCCAGTTAATGATGGTTGGGACAACAACCTTGTAAATCCTCCCCCTGGTATTGCTCAATGTTCCGATAATCCTATTCCTCCTCCCCTCCTCTGCATTCATTACCACATGTTGCATCGATTTCTTCCATGGCCCATTCACCTCCTAAGGATTACAAAGTTCCTTCCCATAACCTCTAGATAGACAAAGGAAAGAAGCCTGCTACCTCTCCTAGATCTAAAGTATCCCAATCCTCTTCTATACATTCCAAACAACAATCAACAAAAGAAAACAATGTAAAAAGAGAGATCACCTTCAGTGACATGCACCCTAAAATAGTAAAATTGGATGAGAAAAAGTATTATTATGAAGACTTTCTCAATCTTAGGCCAGATGTGTCAGAAGGTAGAAAGGAAAGAGGGGATTATTTCATAAAGAAATACCCCCACTTATTTTAATTTGTATCATAATATTCCTATTTTAGACACTTGATACATTTTTGAGATGGACAAAAAACATATGATATTATTTTTGGAAACTATAAATATCATATCACTTTGGTATTTTGGGAGATACAAGTGTTTGTTGATTTGGCATATTTTGGATGGTTGTCTTATTTTGATATATTTCATGATGCTGATATATTTATATTGTTTAATCATTTTTGGAGTTACAAGGGAATTTTTGGGGAATAAAGGAGTGAATACCTATTGGGACCCCACATATTATTTAAATATGTATTACCATTATAATGAATAAAGTTGTATTCTCCTAAATAAAGTTAATTAACTTTTTAAAATAAAAGTAGTTGATTTACCCAACTAATTTATGATGAAGATATAAAAGAAGGAGAGCAATACAAAGAGTGTGTGAGAAAATAGAGAAGCAAAACTTCGGATAAGGTATGTTATAGCCTCAAGTGAGATTATTATATGTTCATTCCATACTGAGTATTCATTATAGTTGAGTTATCTTGTTGATAGAAGGGTTATTCTGAAGGTGGAAAAGAAAGGACTAGGAAGCATTGACTGGTGATATGCTCCAAGGTCATTCATTTTCTTGAATGTTTGTTTGGTTTTAGTTAAAATTTTTGAAGTCATTTAAGTGTTAATTAGTGCTAGTTTTGCAAAGTTATAAACAATGATGCACATGTATCTTGGACTGATCCAGGTCAGTTTTTGTTCCGGTCATCATTTTTTTTTACAATAGTTGTTTATGTATGAGTCAAATAACATCTTGGACTTATTATAAGAATAACTTTGTTTCAAGCCCTCACAATGGTTTGAAGATATATACTCAATTGTAACATAGATTGATGATAATAAAATTATTTTGTTGGTTTCATCTCACTTATGGGACTTTTTATATATTGATTTTCAGATTTGTGCCTTGTTTATTTTACATTTGCTTATTCACATGTTTTCATAGATTTATTATTTTGCAAGTACACTCTTTTGTTTTGTTTCAGATTATTTTGTATAAAGACACAAAAATTATATATTTATAAAATAACATTAGATCCAAGAATCACATTTCTTGATGCACGATCAAGATTTTTGATAGGGTATAAACCTAGGGTGATAATATCATCTATCTCACTTAGCCCAGGGAGATTAAAAAATGTTTGAGTAAGGATTTTTCCATTCCTTGCATCAACATTTATTTGGAGACTATATTGGGGGGTTCTCTTTACTCAATATGTTGTTGCTATTGGATTTGTAAGTCTTGATGTTCTCTTGACTGTATAGAAGTCACTCTTTGATTAAATAATTAGGTGAAAAAAATACAAGGAAACAAAGAAACATGTTAAAATAGAGTACCTTTTGAACATGAACTAAACTTCCATAGAATAATTAGATTTTAATGAGAGTCGTCTTGAAATATCCACTTTTTTGTACACATTAGTGTTGATTTGCATTGCATGTGTACCTCTCCTAGTGCCTCCAAGAATTCGACTGAAAAGTGAAACAAGCTTCTCACTATGTGCATGAAATGCGTTGACACCGTAGGAAATTCCATTGAGAGAGGATATTTATGCTAAGTGAATTGTTGGTCAAATTATTCATACCAATTTTGTACATAAGCAAGGGCTCATGTAATAATCATCCATATTCCACTATAAACAATGCCTTGCATTGTTTTTTCTTGGTCAAGAACTCCACAAATGTATCGTTTACAAGCTCCAACAAGGACTCCACTTTCTACCCTCTAGTTTCCCAATTGTCATGATGCCATTTGTAAATTCCCTTCTCCATGGAATTATCTTAGGGAAGCACAAATTTATAGCTATTTTCTTAAGCTTCTCTCCATTTATCTTGATTACATCATCATCATATATATCTATATCTAAACTGCCTTGATGTGACCTACAGTCCTTGGTCAAAATTGATGCGTCTCCCTATCAATCCCTTACAAAAGCCATCTATTCCATGAATTCTATTTGATAAGGATTGTCATCAATATCTTTTATTTGTTTGCAAGTGTATGTTGCATTTCCCATCTTAACCGCTCTACTATAATTAGTAGACGGTTGTTCAGTCAAAACAAATTCCTTGTGTTTAATGGCTTGTAATTCGAGGTAGTATTGCTTCTTCTGCCTAACTATTTTTCGTTTCCTTTTCCATATTAGAGCTATGTCTTTCACATATTTCTCTAAGAGAGGTTTAAGGAATGGTACAAGGAATGCCTTAACCATGGTTTCGTTCAAGGCTAAACCATACAAATTGTTTTGAACAATGAAGGTGAGATATCCTACTAAGAGACCATTAATCCATTCTTCTTCGACTATAGATTCTGCTATCAAGATTTTATCTATTCCATGCACATTCTCCATTCATAGCCTCTCAAGAAAGTTCAAAATTACTACTCTTTTCATAAGATTCTCAAAATTTATCTTCATTATATAATCATCAAATAAATATATATCAAACATGCCCATTTATGACCGAGGTTCCTTGATCAAAAGTTAAGGGTCTCCAATCTGTCCACTATAAAATCCAGTTATTACATGCATCCTATTTGACATGGATTTTCATCAATTTACTATTCATTTGTAACTACATCTAACATTTTCTTTCTTAACCTATCTACTTTAAGCATTGCATGGTTGTGCATTCAAACATTCTCCTTGCATTTGATGGCCCATTATTTAAGGTAGTATTACTTCTTTTGCTCAGTTATTTCTTTCTTTCTTTTCCATATCAAGGCCATTCATTTCACTTCTTTCTTTGAGAATCCTTGAATGCTTATGGTATGGAAGACCTTGACCATGGTTTCATTCAGGTATGAACTAGAATGAGATTGTTTAACAATGTAGGTGAGATGTTCTACTAAGAGACCATTAACACCTTCTTCTTCCGCTCCACATTTTGCTATCAAACTTCTATCTACTGTATGCAAGTTCCTTGCACTAAGTTAGTCCTCGAGAGGATTTTTACCAAATACCACGTTGTTGAACTTAAAAGGTGTATGGATTTAAAATCCTAATGATTCTACCTTCACTTTTTTAGATTCTACCTTCAATTTTTCAAATGATTAAAGGATGAATTCACCTTACAACCAAAATTTTTATTCCTCTACCACAAATATTTTGCACCATGCATTTGCCTGATACAATTTATTTTAGTTGCACACATAAATGAAAACAACTTTCAACAATGTTTGACCTTCCATTTCCAAACACAATTCATCAACATTCTCCAAGTGTTGTCATAAGACAATGTCAACCTTCCTATGATGCCTAAGATAATTTATCTATGCTACCAAATTTTAGCTACTATAACTCATCGATTTCAGAAGATAATTATTATCAAACAAAAGCCCCAACCTTTCTTTGCAATATTATTCTCAACCAAAAAAATATTACCATTGGGTTCTCTCCTATGTCAAAATAAGTGTGATCTATAAACTATCATGGATATTCCATTGGAATAGTTCGTCACGACAAATCTTGCAATATTTTGAAATATTTTATTGTTCAATTTATTTACTTAGATCTTATATTTATCATTACTATCATAATGCTCAAATTTTTGACAATCATTGAAATATGAAAAAGAAAGAACAAGCAAATGAACACACCATCCACAAAAAATGAACACAATATGTATCACGTGAAACTTAAAATGGGAGAAAAACCCATCTAGATGGTGAGGCCTATGCTCTGCTCTCTTTTATTCAGTTATGAAATGAAAGTACAAAGAAATAGCACCCATGAAAAAGTTTCCTTTGACATTGTGGACCAAATGGACACTATAGAATCTTCCTCCTTTATTCTTCTCTCAAATCCCACTCTTAGATGCTCTGTGATGAGCCTCTATATTGTGCATTTTAGAGGCTCATCGTTGACACTCTTTTCCACCTTAGATTGAATTAATATTTACTTTTTGACCATATTTAGTAGTTAGTCATGGGTATTTTGTATATTGTTTAATGAATGTTTGATTAAGGTGGAATTTGTGTATTATGTACCTTTTTTGATTTAGGTGGATATTGGTGGCCACCCACCTATTCCAATTGGCTCCTCTTGACAGTTTTAAGTTCAACACGTTCTTCTGTACTTCTTTGTAATTGTGGGTTCTACACTTTCAGAGATATCTGAAGCCCACATCTTCCAGGTGGATACTGGTGGACTCCCAGGTGGATACTGGTGGACTCCCACCTAATCCAACTAGCTTATTTTGCATGTTTTCATGTCATCACATATTTCTGTACTTCCAGGGCTGTTTTGGGGCCCTGAACAATGTTTTTTTGGATTTCCATAGTCAAACTGTAGACATAGTTAGAGTTTGATGGCGTAATGTGTATTTTTCAAAAATACCTTTCCAATGGGCTATCACGTGCCTAAAACAGAGGTTGTATGAAAAATTTACGACCCTGGGGAGTTGAGGTACCAACTTACCCATAGGGGCCCACATAACTTTTGGCGTTTCATCTCCTAGGGTTAGGTTTTTGGATGTCTAGGGTTTTGAAATTCATGAGTAATGTTAAAAAGGCCTTTGGAGCCTCATTGTAATCATTCTACTCAGACAGATGCATGTAGCAGCCACATCTCTTCTCATAGATAGCTACCACCATTCGAGCAAGTGTTTCAGTTCTGCAGTTTTATAATTTAAGCCTATTTCATTTATTCAATAGAAGATATTTTTCACTAGATATTTGTGTTGTTCTTCATATCTCTGTGTTTATTGTATTCAGTCTGTTAATCAGTTTGTTCTAGTCCTAAATCCATATTAGTGGTATCAGAGCGCTATGCTCTTCATTTATTTTTCTTCGTGCATGTCCCCGACAAGATTTGGGTAGAAGAAGTTGGGACTTGAATCAATCAAGTCGTTGCAAGATCGGTCGTGCCGATCCTGACAACAACCCATGGGAGATGAAAAGAAAGATGATGGAGCAGGAGATCCTTTCAAAATGTTTCTCAAGGAATCCCTTGAGCGACAAATGAATGAAATGATGAACAACTTTGTGCAGATCCTTCGACGACTGCCCACAAGAGAAGCATCTTCATCAAGCGGCCATGAAACCCCCTTCAAGGTACAGATAAATTTTGATATTCCATTATTTGAAAGACTAATAAATGCAGATGTTGCAGATAAATGTTTGAATATGATCGAAGAGTATTTTTCAGTCCATTTTTTTTCAATAGGGAAAATATTACTTTTTCACTCCTCAATGTCATCCCCCATGTTAAGGACTAGTGGGATACTTACTCTGAGAAAAGGGCCATAGAGGAATCTACAATATTTGTGGTTGCCCCTACATGAGATTCCTTCCGAGATGTCATTAAAGAACAATACTACCCTATTGGAAGCTATGAAGACCAGTACACTAGATAGACCACCCTATGTTAGGAAAGGGACCAGACAGGAAGAAACATTTCGAAAATAAGCACTGGATTATAAGGATAAGCTTTTGCAGTTGGAAAAGGAAAAGATGGAATGGTCTCAAGAAAAGGTAGAGGTGGTGACTAGAACCATGGTATTAGCCCCTGCTGCAGGAACTGGATCAACCACTGAAGACATTGTTCAGGTTATGTCACAAGCTAGTCTAAAAGAAGGAGAGATCAAAGGGTTAAAGGAGAACATGGAGAAATTGGAGCAAGAAGTGCAAACAAAGGATGAAAAGATATCCCAAGTTCAAAAGGAAAAGGTAGTCTTGCAGGAGAAGATTAATAAATTGAATTCAAGATTGAGAGGTAAAGGTTTGTTGCAAGGAGATAAACATATCATATGGGATTCTATAGCTGTTGAGGCTGCAAATTTAGATCATATTTGAATTTTGTAAGTGATAAAGATAATATGGAAATCACAGCCAGGCATAAATGCATTGTTGTTAATGAGACTTTATCCAAAATTCCATCTGAATGGGCACAAAATTCCATTAATCTTCTCAATCCAGTTCCTCCTGCAGATCTTCAGACCATTGGGGTAAAAGACAGGACTACATTGATTATATGGGCCAAAAGGATTATTACAAATCATGTATATTTTTGTGAATGTGTGGATTTTAGTTTAATGAACTACTTCTAGACTATTTTCTATATGTCCACAGTTTCCATTGTTTTCATATTAAGTGCAGCGACAATATGATAAGTTAGTGAATCAATTAGTTGTGTCTGGTTCATTATATTGTTAAATTCTCATATTCCTTGATTTTATGAATTATTTATGTGCAATTAATATAATGTTTAAATGCACTTATTTTTTATAGATTGTTCCTAATCAGGATAGGATAGTATAGAATAAGAATGCATCTTAGGAAAATAATTAATCATTTTAGTCTAGTTTCATCCTCTAGAATTTTAATTCATCTAAGAACTTTATGTTCGCATATTCATATTTAGATAACTGTCTTAGATTGGCAACCAGACCAATATTTTGGTTAGAAATGCTACCGTAAACGAGAGTGGGTCTAATTGGGACCTTCCATCAGGCATTCTCCCTTAATTTCTTGAATGGGCAATTATGGCCCATCAACAGGTTCGTCTATCACTTCTTCTCTTTTTGAATAATATAATATTAAAGCAACATCAAATTTTTGAAAAGGAGTATAACTTACCATGTTATTTCTTTATGTGCAGAAGGAATGGAAGCTTGGATGACTTCATCAAATGGAGGAGAAAACACCAACGCTTCATCTTCATGAGGAGCCTCTTTGTGGGTTAGGTATTCAACAAGGTGTTTTTCATCAAAGTGTTCTTCTTCGACATATTCACAAAGAAAATCATATTCTTCTTGGTAATCTTCCTCATAATTCACCTCTTCAGGATATTGTTCTTCAACCAAGTCTTCATTGTCTTCCATAGAATAATGATGTAATCCTTACTCCTCTTCAAGGGGTTGGAAACCCTCTTCATGAATATTCTCTTCAACTTATTTTTCTTCAAAGTATTCTTCATCTTCCTTGGAAAGGTCAGAAGATAACACTTCCCTTTGGAGGGCCGCTATGAGATCATGGAGAACGTCTTCATATATTTGTGTTCTTGGGGCCCATATTTTGAGGAATTCCTTAATGGATATTGTAAGATAATATATACTCTTTGGATTGAGAGTATGCTTGACCCAACCCTTTTTTATTGTTTCCAAAGATAGAAAAAACAATCTTATTAGCACATCTTGATGTGTCACATCTATTTCCGAAACATACCTCAATAAATTTACCACATGAGAAATAGCCAAGGATGGGTCTTCATCAAATTTTGGACAATTATTCCCCCAACCTGGAGAAAATTGATTTGGGTATCCCGAAACATCTTCAATATCCAAGGAGGGAAACATTTTTTGAAGTAACCAACATGCCATAATTCCATCACTTGAAAATGCACAATATCACAAAGTTGAGAGTAGGATGACACCTTGGAATATGTTAGTGGAGTCATCAAATGATCCACCTTGGATCATCAAAGGAAGGTGAGGGAATCACCCTCAGTGGATTCTTCAGGTAAACTTGTAATATATGGGCTTCGGGAGTAGTTTACCAAAGACATGTCATTGAGGAGAATGACAAAATCCTCCCCAACAAGGACGCCAAAATGTTATCGCATGATTTGTACTTATGCAAATCCCAACACAAGATCCCCAAATATTGTGTAACTATGGAAGAATATACCATTGTCACCTAAGTAGAGACTTCCCTAGTTTTAGTGATGGAGAAGGTCCACCACAAGGGAGGCTTCCCTAGTGAGCTCAATGGATCAAATAGCAATTTTAGCAGCCAAGCCTACCACCCCTTATCTTGATCATTGAATGGTTGGTCTAGGTCAAGGAAAGAGAAGAGGTTTGAATATGATTTGGTGCCTTCTCTTAAAATGAACACTTTGCATCATATATACAACAATTTTCAAGATAAAGTATGCAATTAAGACCTCTTTTAGACACTAGACAAGTTATATTGCTATGGCTGTTGCAAATTACAGCAGTAAACCAGTCTTATAACAACAATAAGTAATTTGTAACAACAACAATAATAAGTTCTTAGAAATACCACAACTGACCACGAGAATTTAGCATATAACCAATAGAATGTTACCCAATTGTTAAAGGAAATTTCTAAGTGATTTAAGCCACCTTTAGATGAGTGTATGAAGCAATTTAATGTATTTTCAGATGGTTGTAGCAAACTTTTATAACATCAGCAAGAAATTTAGTGAGTTTTCTAGGGTTAGAGTTAGTATAGTTAGTAGAAGTGTTGAGAGTTTTGAGAGAGAGATTCATCAATCAATTCACCGTAAGAGTGTTTTAAGATTAGTGTCTTTCTAGGGTTATGGAGTCTTCCAATGCAACCAAGCTTAAAGATTGTTCTACTTGAGACCAAGAGGTAGGATCTAAACCCTAAGGTGCAAGCACATTTGGGCCTTAGGCTTTATATATTGATGAGAAGGACATCTAGGGTGCAAGAAAATTTGGGCCCTAGAAATCATTCCTCCCTTCTTATAGCTTCAACTAGGTCAAAGATAAATTATCTAGGGTTAAAATCCTAAAGTGATAGAACTTTAGGGATTTAGGGTTCTAACCCTAGCAAGGACAATTAACCAATTTTAGAAAAATATAACCTTTTGAGAGGAAGAAGCACTTATGTTCCTTTGTTAGGGTTTCAATAAACAAGACTTCTTGCAACAAAATAACAATTTCACCATAAACAAAAATTGTATAAATTTACTTACTTCATCCAAGACACCAACATAATCTAACCCTAATTGTAGAAATATCCATCCAAAATCAACAAATCATCCATAAAATATCCTTTCTAAATCAAGCGCATGAGAGACAAATATCAAATAACCCTTAAGGGACAAAAAATTCAGAAGTAGTGCCTCACAAAGGTGAGGAATGATGATCCAAAAATGAAAGTGAGGCTTTCCTTCTTATATGAAGCCTAATGTCTCACTTTTTTCCACTTAACATAATAAATGTTCAAAATAAGTGGGGTCAACCCCTCATTTAACCTTTAAAAAGTGTAATAAATGTAAAATACATCAAAATATCCCACACGTGTGAGACGTCAAGGTCTCTAGGGAAAGCAAGAGGCCTCCAAAGTCCACGTGACATCAATTCGGAGCAAGGTGGGAGAAAGTGATGTCTCTCCTCACTGAAAAATCATGCCATGTATCATCATTGCCCCATGTGTGCATCAAACCCTAGCTACATCATACCCTAGAAGGTGGCATCATCACCATAATAGGGCCAACATCTAGGATCGACTATGCCCTGGGGAGATGCATCTCATCTCTACATTGTCCCTAAGTTTCTATTGTTGCAATGTACCTAATCCTAGTGCAAAATAAGTCATGGGGTACTCTACCCAACTTGTGGGGTTTCCAGGCCATCTATGTGCCATCATGACTGAATCTTCACCTACCAAGCCCATTTGTTTGTTGTTCAGGGTTCTAAGGATGTGAGACCAAATGTCTGAGTATGTTGAGTTACTGGATGACCCACTACTCTCCATCACATGTGCCAAGATCCTACAAATAAAGGCACAACATCCTAGGTACAATCCCAAGACGTCCCTCAAAGAACCATGTCAGGGCCATCCAAGACAAATCAAAGTATAAAACATGGTTAGACAAGGTTCATAAGAAACATTAGTCCTTAAATCATGCAAATTAAGATATAACTTAATATATAATCCATGTAAGACAATTTACTTCGGTATCCCCTTCAAGCATCACACCAACTTAGGACCCCATGTGAGTTGCCAAGTTTAAGTATGGGAGGGCCTTCATCTAACCCTATTATGTGTTCCACCTAGACAGGAAATAAAATAACACAGGTAGAGGGATATATCTCGAGAGTGACAGGGAAAGTAAAAACCCTTCAAAAGTAAGTGTGATAGTGATATGGTTTTAGGGCTTACTTCATGGCTCATGGTGTCATTAAATCAATTTTTATGAGAGCCTTTGTGGAGGGTGCTCTTTCTCTTGATTTACCCCATATTTACATGTTATTTTTTTCCAAACCCCTTTATTAACCATCTTTCTAGTCCACTTTATCATATTTGCAAGTTTCCTTTTATAAGGTTTCAATCTTTTTCATTGCTAATTGAGACCGGGGTAAGCACTGCAAGAGTAGAGCTCAAGTTTGGATTGGATTTTATTAGTCCTTTTTTCTATCATTCCTTTCTTTCTTTAGCATCATTTTCTTATTCTTTTAGCAACAGTTGTTAAACAACCTCTAGGACTTCAACCCCTCTTCTCATGAAGAATGGACCATGACCCATTGTCGAAGTTTAGTACACTATGAGAGGCTGCAAGATGGAAACTTTTAAGTATGGTGGGGAATGGAACACTACCATTGTGAGGGCCCCCTAGTAGTACCCCTTTTCCTTGGTTGGTGACAACACGGGACTAGGACATAGAAGCTGACCACCAAGGTGAAAGAAGTAAACTGACACAATTTCCCAAACCAGTGATCCATTATCCAACTTCAACCAAATATCATCATCCACATGCCCGATAAATTAAGCACAACACTTTGCATAAAATAAGGACTAACATACCTCATGGTGATGATGGATTTCCATCTCACATACTCTGGGTTGCTTGGATCTAATGAGCCTTGGTTGATATGTAGTTGTAAAGGTGAATGAGGGGGGTTGTTGGGCTGCCATCTGTGGAGATTTTGATCATCATCATGGTTTCAATCATGTTCTCCATTGTGTTCCAAGAGACCAAGGCTCATCACATTTGACTTTTGGATCATTTAATTTCAATCTCT
>ML828473.1:17482-36887 GCA_009831015.1 Picea engelmannii | reverse complement strand
TTGATGACAAAGAAACAGTTGGTTGGTTCATACTTCTCTATGGCACGACCCTTGTACCTATGTTGAATGCATATCCTGAAGTTGATTTCCTTTCATCGGTATTTCCAGCCCAATCTGAATCAGAGTAGCCTGCTCACTCAACATCACAATTATCAGTATACATAATACCAAAATTAACAGTTCCTTTCAGATATTGAAGGACTTTCTTTGCAGCTACCCAGTGGATTTCAAGTGGCTTAGCCATGAACTAACTAAGGATGTTGACTGAATATGCCATGTCTATTCTGGTAGTAGTGAGATAGTTCAAACTTCCCACCAACTGGCGATACATGGTACCATTTGCCTCTTTAGTTTAATCAACACAAGATAACTTTGCATTATGTTATAAAGGTGTTGACACTGCCTTGCATTTATTCATATTGAATCTTTCCATTATTGCCCTTGTGTATTTACTTTGAGTGACCATTGTTTTATCATCTTTTCTCCATATTTCAAGACCTAAACAATAATGTATTTCACCAAGATACTTCATTTCAAACATCTTTGATAATTGAGTTTTAATATCTTCAATCAAGTGAGAAGCGTTGCATGTTATAATCAAATCATCAAAATATAAAGATACCAAAGAAACATTCCCATTTTCATCCTTTTTGACATACAAATTAGGATCATTTTTTCTTTTCACAAAACCTTTATGTGCAAAGAATGAATCAATCTTAGTATACCAAGATCTAGGTGCTTATTTCAAACCATATAGAGATATATTTAGTTTACACACAAGATCCTCTTATCCTTTCTTTATAAATCCTTCAGGTTGAACCAAATAAACTTCTTCTTTTAAATCACCATTCAGAAATGCAGATTTAACATCTAACTGATGTATTTTCCAATTGCGTTGTGTAGATAATGCACTCATGACTCTAATTGTAATTAAATTAGCTACATGTGAAAAAGTGTCCTCATAATCAATTCCTTCCTTTTGTGAATACCCTTTTGCAACTAATCTAGACTTGTATTTGTCAACACTTCCCTCTGCATTAAATTTGGTTTTATACAGCCATTTACATCCTATGAGAAAATTTTTTTCAGGAAGTTTTGTTAATTCCCATGTTTCATTCTTCATTATCGATTCATATTCTTCATTCATTTCATTTTTACATTCCTTGTGATCTTTATCTTGTTCATAAATAACAGGTTTACAACATTCAATACTTGTGTCATCAATGCATAATATTTATAGCTAGAAGGTACCTGAATTGTTCGTGATGACTTCCTTTGAGTTCCACCACTTTCATTTCTTCTGCTCTGTGGTGTAAGATACCTTCTGGGGGACTCAAGTGTGTTTGTAGCATCCATGCTGCTTCCACATTGTTCTTGTACCTGTTCCTGTTCTTGTACCTATTCATGTTCATCATCTATCTCAACTTTTACATGAGCATCATTGTCATAAGGAGTATACCAAACATCATTTTTACTTATCTCATCATCTGTATTCTCATGAAAAATCACATCTTTGCTTGCAATCAACTTATGGGCACTCAGATCAAACAACTTGTATGCCTTATGATCATCACAATAACCAATGAATATACACTTAACAGATTTTGCATAAAGTTTTCTTCTCTCATCTTTTGGAATATGAGCAAACGCCTTGGAACCAAATATTCTTAAATGACCAACTTCAAGTTTATATCCATAAAGGACTTCAAAAGGAATTTTCAGATCTAGAATCTTAGTTGGACTTCTATTTTTCATATAAATAGCAGTATTAATGGCTTCTGCCCAAAAACCATTAGAAATGTTTTTACCTTTCAACATGCCGCGAGCACATTCCACTAATGTCTCGTTCTTCCTTTCATCTACACCATTTTGTTGTGGTGTATGAGACACAGTGAATTGTTGAATGATCCCATTGTTCTTGCAGTAGCTATCAAAATCTCATGAGTTATGTTCTCCACCTTGATAAGATCTTAGAATCTTGATGCATTTTCATGTATGCTTTTCCACCATAGATTTAAACTTCTTAAAATATTCAAATACATCACTCTTTTTCCTTATAAAATAGGCCCAAGTAAATATAGATCTGTCATCAACAAATATAAGAAAATACCTTGCACCTCCAAGTGACATGGTTTGCATGGGACCACAAACATCAGTATGTATTAATTCAATTATATCTCTCTCTCTTTATTCTCTTTATGCACTGGAAATTCTTTCGTATGTTGTTTACCTGGTGCACAAGCTTTACATTCTATATGCTCATTTTTCAAAACAAGAAGTCCTTCAACCATCAATTTCTTCTAAAGTAGCACTAAGTAATTTTGGTTAAGATGTCCATACCTATGATGCCATAGCTCAACTATTGACATTGTTGTATATGTTAATGCTTGATCAGTGTCCCTTGTTACATCAAGCTTATACAAACCTCCAATTCTTGTTCTCGTGGCTATGACTTTATAATGATTCTGAATATCCTTCACAAAACATTTAGAATGCATAAATTCTACATTCAAATTTTGATCAGTTATTGTGGAAACAAATAGCAAGTTCTTTTTTATCCCTGGAACATACAACACATTGTGAATTTGTTTCATTTGCCCATTAGGAAAATTCACACATATTACTCCATATCCCTGAATCTTATGAGATCTGTTATCTCCTAAATATATGTGTGTATCATCTGTGCTCTCATGATATTCATCAAAGAATTCTTTGTTACAAGACATATGAGCTAAGGCTCTTGAATCTATGAACCATGCACTTTCATCATCAGGTTCTGCAGATAATGCAACTTTAGAAATAAACAACTTTAGATTCCTAAAACCATCATTGATAGAGGTGTCACTGTTCACATAATTTCCATTATGTTTTCTGAACTTCTCTTTGGATTCATTAGCTTTCCTTTTATAACAATCTTTAGCATGATGACCAGGTTTCCCAGAGTAAAAACAATCATCATTTTTCTTATTATGTGCATCAAATTTTGATTGAGTCATACCTCTATTCCTTGGTTGAAAATTGCGTGTTTTGTTTATGTCCCATGGCTTGCCCCTATATGGTTCTTTCCCTTTGGCTACTAATGCCAATTTTGAAGTATGAGATTCCATCTCAAACACCTTCATTCTTTCTTCTTCTTGTAGAAGAATCCCTGTCGATTCAGAAAACCTAGGTGGTTGTACTCTACCTCCTAGACTTGAAATAAAGAAATGATAATCTCTGATTAACCCTTTTAATTAGTTACCATGTCAAAATTTGAAACTTTCTCACCAATTGCACTTAATTGGTCACATAAATCTTTAATTCTGGAAACATAGGTGGTAATATTTTCATTTTCTTCCATTTTTATGGACAATAACTTAGTCTTCAAAAACATAATTCTATTTGAGTTTGTAGTTTCATACAAACCTTTCAATATTTCAAAAGTCTCCTTGGACATTTTACAGTCTCTAATGTGTGGAATTATACTATAAGACCACTTTTGGGTGCCAAGGCTTACTCGCTCTGATATCAAATTATAGCAACCTTTCTGTTACCATACTTCGCGGAAATATAACGCTCACTCTCATGGCTATAAAACAAGATGCATTTAAGCAATGAAACACATTTAGAGCTCAGAGTAAGTCTAAAAATTACTGTTATCATAATTTTACACATGGCATTAGCATTAATTCATATGCACAATAGAATACATGATAATTATAAATACACAGAGATACAGAAACATAATTAAAGCATCATCTGGTACTTATCTTTGAAACAGTGGTAGTTCCACCAGCCAAGTGCAGGCCTTCCACGATCCTCCTAGCCTTAGACCACACTTCTCATCAACTCAGCAGTGGGTCACCCCCGAGCTGGGACTAAGCTCCATCCCCAAGGTAGGGAATCCTAGGCTACCCTGAGGTTACAGGGAAAACACACAGTCACAAGGAAGGAATTCTCTCTCGAGAACCACTCATGCTCACTGCCCACAGACTCTCCTTCCCCACATGCCTGTTCCACCCCAAGAGTATGCACCTTCTTTGTCACCTAGACAGTCCTTCGGCTGCTAACCTCCCTTGCCTTGTGTTACAGCAACAGACTAGACCGGAAGTCTCCGAGCTCTATGGAAGCTACAGGGTTCCTTCTAGGAGTTCTCTCCTTCCTCTGCGCACTCTCTCACTTGGAGAGAATCGCTCATAGGCCAACAACCTGTTCTTCCAACCTCAATCACCTCTCTCACCTGGAGAGAGTGTTGTACAACTGGCCAACAAGCCCCATGTAATCCAACACTGCGTGGTCATAACAACCAACGGGGAAAACATACAGGGGCTTTCCAACAGGTTCAACAATGGCAGGTCACTTCTTATTTCTCAATCCAGCAACATAGGATAGACTCACGCTCTAGTTCTCAGGGACGCATGACAAACAATCCACGCAAGGGTCAACACGAGTTTGAACTATTCAGACAAAGGATGTATCGGTTATCCCAGAATGAACACAGATACACGCCTTTTGGTTTAGAAGATGCACGAGGGTTTCTCTGCAGAGGTCAGACCAGTTTGCCTCAAGCAGTCGGGGATGGAATGGAGGAGGAACCCCTCTCACGGCTCATCTTGGCCATTTTATTCACATGCACCAGGGTTGACACTTGTCACCCTTGGAGTTGCATGCGTTCCTTCAGCATGTGTTCCTTCCATTTGGAAGTTGCTTTTCCTTCCAAAAGAACTTAGGATAAGACATATTATTCACATGTCCTTTGGAATAATATTAAATTATTATTCCCAAGGCTTAAGCACCCTAGGCTTAACACTTATCCCCTTTTCCCACCTTCTAGCCCCTAATCCCTTGCCCTCTCTATGGATTCTTAGTCCCCGATCACTCATTCATCATGTCGGCCTGCACGTGGCAGTGTTTATATTTTATTAATGTACTGTGTACATACAGGTACAAAATCAGGTCCTTGGCCTACAACCCTTAGGCTCTTTGGCCTAACAATCACATAAGCCCACAAACTTATATATACTTGGCTAACCATCCTATAAAACATATTTACAATTCATTTCACAAGTATGATTTATAATTTCAGGTAATGCAAGCATGTATGCAATTGGCCCAATCCTTTCCAGGATTTCAAACGGCCCCCAAAATCTTCCTGCCAACTTGGTGCAACTTTCCAACTTCAGGGAACTCCTGCTAGTTTTCACTTTCAGGAAGACGTGGTCACCCACTTTGAATTCTCTGTGGGTTCTGTTACTATCAGCATAACTTTTCTGCCTATCCTGGGCAGTTTTTAGATTCTGTTTAATTCTTATCATTTGGTCTTCCATCTCTTTGAGCAGCTCAGGCCCAACTACTACTCTGTCATCTAGATTATCCCAGCTCACTGGAGTGTTTCACTTTCTTCCATAAAGTGCTTCAAATGGGCTCATCTTCAACAATGTATGATACCCATTATTGCAGGTGAATTCTACCAAATGCAAGTAGTCTTCCCACCTTGATGGTTTATCCATCACATACATTCTCAGTATGTCTTCTATTACTCTATTCACCCTTTATGTCTAATCATCAGACTCAGGATGATACGTTGTACTAAAGTTTGGATTCGTTCTGAATCCCTTAAACAATCCCTTCCAAAAATTCAAGGTGAATTTTGGGTCCCTATCAAACACAATTGGCTTAGGAATTCCGTGTAAGCGAGCCACTTCTTTTAAGAAGATATCAGCAACATCTGTGCCTTCTGAGTGGTTTTTAGTGGAATAAAATGGGCATCTTTTGTAACCATTTCCACCACCACCATGATTGAATCATGCTGCTTGCTTGTTCTGGGCAATCCGGTGATAAAATCCATTGTCACCACTTCCCATTTCCACTCAGGAATGGTAAAGGCTAGAGAAACTCTGTTGGGTGCCTATGCTCAACCTTAACTTTCTGACACTCCATAAATCTGGCGATGTATTCAATGATTTCTTTCTTCAGAACTGGCCAAAAGTAATGGCTTTTGACTACTGCCATAGTCTTCTGATATCCAGGATGTCCAGCATAAGCCATGTTATGCATTTCTTTTAGAATTGCCAGTTTCAATTCTCAGACATTGGGTACATACACTCTGTTTTTAAACAGAAGTAAGCCATCAGTTCCCAAGGTGTAACTTCCTGTTGGCAGCCATTTTTTATTTTTATCATTTTCTTACAAGCTTCCCACACAAAGTTTTTGAACACTAAACACTTGTCGTAATTCTTGAAAACAAAATGACACTATCATCTTTGCTTTCGCATATATGCCTCTCATTTTCATTTTCACGACTGCAAGCGTGAAAACCTTGAATTGGAAGTCATATTGATGGCATTAAAATCATCCTTGGATTGGTATGAATACTCTTTTTCATGTGTTTGTTTCACTTCTAACTCAATAGTGGTCACACATGAATCAAAACACCAAACTTTTATTCACTTTGAATTTTTGGTTGGCATGGTTTGAATTTATAAATTCATGATGCAAATGATTTTGGTGTCTTTGATAAAATCTTTGATACAATGGTGGTATGATATTCTATTGTTTTTTATTAAAGTCCTTGGTGCAATGGTTTCATAGAACGCATATATTTTATGATCAAATCCTTAATGCTATATCCAAAATGTTGTTTTGTTTTAAATCATGCAAAAGCTATTGTTTGTTCAAAATATTTGGATCGACTTGTCATGGTTTTCAATGTTTATTTGCTTGGCATGTCGTTTACATTATTTTTAACACACACCAATAGCAATTTGAATCACCATAGCATCGTCGATTGTACATTTCGATATGAATGTTTTGCATGGTTCATTTCATTCCACCACCCTCACACACTTAGGCATTAATGATTTCCTTGTATCTCGGGCTACCTCTGATGGTTTTGGGGAAACCTGTGAGCATTCGGTTCTGCGTCTACCCTATCCATCCCTCCTCACCATTTACCCTGCCAACTGTGTGTTCTCTCCCATGGAACTTGTAGTGCACATAGAACCTAATGGCGTCCAAACACTGCTTTTGTTTGACAATGCTCGTGAGGACTTGGAGAATAATGGATAGTTAGTTTTTATCCAAAAATTTGAGGGTTTCAACCTCGCGGTGACCCAACAGTTTTCCCTCGCATTCGACGGATGTAGGTCTAAGGTTGGGGACATCCAAATCGAGCTAAATGAAGAATTCCTCAGTTCAGCCACGGGTTTACCAGCTAAAGGGCATAGGTGGTTTAATAATTCGAAAGTGGATGAAGTATAGTGGCCACTCCTATTCACATCGAGGAAAATTGTCACTTGTGACAGAGGTATGCCAGTCACTACCCTCAAGTCTTGGTGGCATGATCTATTGGCCATTGTTAAGAAATTCCTGACTTGCGAAGGTCATTATGGTTTAGTGTTTCTTTACCATCTCCAGTTGCTTATGAATTTTATTGACTTCCCTTTGAATGTGCCTCACTACCTCCTACGCAGTCTGTATAAAAAGACCAAACGATTTAAGAGGGAGAAGGATGATAGCAGCCTCTTCCATCACTATCTAATTAAGATCATTATTGTGCATCATTTGGGGCTAAGTGGTGACTGTTGGCAAGCCTTCCTATTAAGGAATGGCTTTGCCACTCCTGAGTGTGTTCAAGTAGACAAGAATGTGGTCACTGAAACCCTTGTTGGACCATCCGTGCCACCTCCTAACCTCCTACCCGCTGTCAAACCCTCGACCTGTCCCAACATCGACCTACCTGACACCATACCCGACCCGCGCTCGAAAGACAATACTAATATTGTTAAGAGGCCTATAAGGAAGAAGGGCAAGGGTAATACCGATGCCAATAGTAAGGGAAAGAAGAATGCATGATGGGTATCCAGGTGTGCTCGGAACAAGCCCAAAAAAAACGTAGACCAGAAGCCTATTGTTTTGAGAAAAGATTTGGACTCTGAGATTGAATGCTTTTTGGCCGAAGAATACCTGTATTCACAAGGCCTATGTTCTGTTGAACCCTATGAATACGTATCCAACCTTCCACCATGCCTCAATGATGATCCTAACTTCCCGGGAATTAAGTTTGACAGTGGAACCCCTGGTAATTTAAAAGAACCCTCACCTGTAGTGGCTCAGCCCGATCAACAATAGTGCACTCAATGTAACTCTTAGCTGGAACGTTGCTACACAGATGTTCCTCTGTTGCAATCCAGAATTAAATCCTTGGAGGAACAGGTTACTGTGTTGTCAAAGGAAAATGATAGGCTACAAGCCTACGATAAGAGACAAAAGATCACGGGTCCTATCGTCTTTAGAAATGTTGAGGCAACTACTGCCTTTGTTAACTCAAAGTTATCCTGACCGAATCATTTTCCTACAGCCCAGGTATGTTATTTCAATATCGATTTTTGAATGATTTCGTTTTGAATTAGCAAAAAACTATTGTGTTTGCATTGATTTGTTTGCTAAATCAAATATGGTTCTGTTTTGATTGAATCGGTTTAACATGATTTTGTTGTTCTTAAATTAGTCGATTATGTTTGCTTTGAATTAGTTTGATATAATTATGTTTTGTTGTATCGATTCAAAAATGACTCTGTTAGTTTTGAATTAAACAACGATTCTATTAGTTTTGTATTGATTCAACAACGATTTTGTTAGTTTTGAATTGACATAAATGATTGTGTTTGTGTTAAATTAGTACAAAAGATTTGTTTATCGATTATAGTCTGTTTCGATTGAAATTGATTCAAAAACGATTACGATGGTTTTGAGTTGTCAAAACATTTCTATCTATTTTGAATTGGTAATAAAAAGTTGTTTGACAGATCGCATACATCACTGTTGCCATTCGATTAATTCAATACAATTTCATTTGTTTCAAATTGGCATAAAAGATTTGGTTTGTTTTGCCAAGAATGATTTGCTTGTTTTAAATTAGTAATTGAGAGTTGTTTGATTCGTTGTATAGATTATTGTTATTATTTGGATTCATTTAAAACGATTTTGTTTGTAAATATGACCAGCTACAGAATCTCACAATTTTGTAGCTAGTCATAAAAGTTGGATTTTTGTTGATTTTACAACTAAACATTGTCTAAAATTGTTTATTCTTGTCCACGTATAGGTACACATGAATTTCAATGGGAAATTAGACATGTTGTGGTAGTTTAGAACATGCTTTTGTTATATAGTTTTGTTTTAAGTTGTTAGTCTTAGGCAGAAATAGAGATTTGGGAGATTGTTCCCATATTTTTTGCAAACTGTTTGATAATTCCCACGGGGATGTTTTACCCTGTGGCCTTTATATACTCATTATTTTTTATAAACAACCCACCACAGTTGGGAGAAAAAATATTATGGACTTATGACGATACAGACTGGAATGAAAGTGGATGTTTTGTAACAGCTTTAGCTTTCAATATATCAAACTTTTATTTCGAGTTTTGTTCATATCAATTTGTAATCAAATTATCGACTACTTTAGCTATCATAATTTGTTGCAGGTTGATGTGATTTGGTTTATGTGTTGTCCATATTTGATGTCTCTTATTTTACGTACAACAATTATCCTGTTTCAATTTAATGAGCAAAAAGTTTATCTTCTTTGTTAAGTGAACAATTATGTACAAATCTTTGCACTGGGATTTATCTAAATGTGATGATCTGTAAATTATAAGATTGTTGTTGTTTTTATGTCTTGTTTGTTCTGTCATTCATGTTCAAAGAGCATTGCTACTTCCTGTTTACGAGAAGCTTGTGCAAAGATCTGGTGTGGATTTCTCCCATCAAACAGCTAAACTGAGTGCTATGAACAGGACAAATAGGAAGCATTACTCCAGGTTAGTTTGTTATTTGCAATTTAATAGTTAAATAAATTCGAGAATTCTCAGTAGTTTAGATAGATATTTAGTTCAGATTTATAGTTAGGATTATTATTTTAATTGCTCAACTTAGATAGTTTTAATTTTTATTCCTTTCTCATAAAAATTATAAAAAATCAAAAATGATAGTTTCGTTGTCATAAAACATTTTACCAAAGATTTTTGCAAATTTAGATCAAAATTTGTATCCTGTAAATACTGTACATATATAATTGAGATCTAATTTTGTTGATAGATGAACTTTTAATTTCATAGAATTATTGTTTTGTAATATTAGTTAGTGAACTGTATATATATTTTAGAATTGTATATAGTTTGTTGTAGTTAGTTTTTTCACTTAGATTAGTTTCTTTAGTTTAGTTTTTCTTTCACTTTCCTAGGACTTAGATCGACCAACGGAGCCACTAAACCCGCCTGAGTGGATCATTCCAAACGACTCGGGTTATTTAGACAACCATAGACCAGATCCACCCCTCCAGTTGACGGATGTTCAATTTCACCCGCCAACAAATGGCGCTAGAAGGAGGGGTTGAAAATTATTAATGGCACGAGGCGGTCGTAAGACTCTTCCACCACCCAACCGCTCACCTATAGTGACAAGAAGTCATTAAAACAACAACATTGTCCCTCAAACAACAACCACATCAAACGACAATCTGTGGATCATAGTTGAACCAATAACCCCAAATCCTACAAGTGGTGACGTACAAGAGATTGTCCGCCAATCTCTCTTAAGAACACATAGTGCCTTTGCCCGTTTAAGGCAACCAAATCGACCTTTGGACCAACCTTTAGATTTCTCTGATATCAAAGAACAACTTGGAGGCACTAACCTCACTTTAAACCCTACAGATCCAATCCTCACTCCTGCTGCAGGAGGAGTTGGAATACCACCCTCACCACCTCCATCATCCCCTTCTTCTTTTGGAGAAGACTCTTCTGACGAAGGTAGTTCCCCTTCTCAGCCTTCCACACCGCCTACACCAATGGCCAACCAAAACAACCCTTCCAGACCCTGGCTCGACCAGGATGCAGTAGCCGTACTAGGGCCTCAGCATCCCTTACCCAAACATCTAGAGAAGTGGCTTCCCAAGTTTGATCCTGACTCTAAACAGATTGTCGAAGATCACATTAAAATTTTTATGTTAGCCATTAGAATCTATAATGTTGCTTGAAGATGTAGTCTGTAGGTTGTTCCCCTATACTTTTGAGGGCAATGCCTCTACCTGGTACTTTTCCCAGCAACCCCATACCATTGTGTCATGGGAGAAGTTTGAATCCTTCTTTCTTGATAAGTTTGGGGATGATGAGTCCCCAGAAGTCCTAGTTATGGAGCTTTCTAGTTTAAGAATGAACCCCAAAGAGAAAATCAAAGACTTTAACCAAATATTCTTAACACTTAAGAACCAAATCCCTACCGATTCAATGCCTGTCGAGAATCTTATCATAACATACTATACTAAAGCCTTGCATCAAAGTATAGCCATTTGGGTAAAACGATCTAAGAAAGCCACATTGTTAGAGGTCTTCGAAGAGGCCAGACATATTGAAAAAGACATACTTAGTTTAAAAGACACTACTAGCAACGAAACAGAAACTAGTTCATCTTCCAAAAAGAAAATCAAAATCCTCCCTAGACCTGCTCAAAGTAAAACACAACCTGAAAGCTCGGATTTAGAAAACTTAACAAAAGTCATTCAAAAACTGTCAAATCAAGTTATAGATTTGAAAAGTATGGCCGAAGAAGCTTCTTCGAGCAAAGGGCCTTACAAACCCCCGTTCAAGAAACCTTTTCCCACCAACCGGCCTAATCCAAATATCGAGGGCCTAAATCTAGAAAGTCTGCAATTCTCCCTTCAAACAATTCTAGAAGCCTAGGATAACTTGATGCCTACTGAGATTCCTAAGGAAGTAGTTGAACAAGAGACAGTTGAAGAAGAATAATCTTCTCCGAACATTTTTGGACACTTCTCGGATAGCATCTTCCAAGCTAATTTCGAGACAGTTCATCCCTACAATACTAAGAGTAAGACAACAAACAAGCCTTCTTCCAAAAACACTACGACTTTGCCCCCAAAGAAATCTAAACCAGCTGAGACTAAACAGAGTCATGTAAACCCCAACTTAGATTATGATTTAGTTGAAGATCTAAAAAATTTAATGGCTAACATTTCAGTTTATGAATTATTAAAATTTCCATTTTTGCTACAAAAAATGTTACAGAATATCGCAGAGAATAGAAAGAACGGTAATTCAAGTAGTAACAAGGTTGTTCAGAACAAATTTATTCAGAAGACCTTCATTAAGAATAATTATGATCCTCACGATAAAGGAAGCCTTCCTGTAAATAATGTAACAAATATAGGTAAATTAGCTTTAGAGGCTGGGAGTAAAAATCCACAAACTTCCACCATCAGTACTCATAGAAATGTACCTATATTTTTGTTAACTTTTGAAATCTTTAATAGAAACATGCACAATTGTATGCTAGAGTCAGGAGCGTCATCCAATGTAATGCCATGGTCCGTGTGTCAGAAGATTAATGCTGAAGTTGAACCATCCACCTTATAAATCATCCAACTTGATCGAACTAGTGTTAAAGTTATAGGCGAATTAATGAATGTGCTTATAAGATTATCGTCTAAACCCAAAGTTCATCAAGTGATTGATATTATTGTTGTGGATATTCCATAATTTTATTGTTTGTTTCTAAGCAGAGACTGGTTAGAGTAGCTACATGGCTACTTCGCTACGGATTGGTCTCACCTATGGCTGCCCGAGAACGAAAAGCCCAACAAGATCAAGGTAAATCGTGAACGCTACCTAAAGCTTACAGTCATATATTTAAATGATCCTAATGAGCCATCTACGCCTTCTTCTGATTCACCTGAAATACAAGGGATGGATACCTTATTCGGCAATTTCATGGCCGAGACTTCAGCTCTCACCAACCCAAAACAGTAGTCTGATATTGTAGCATATGTGCAGCCAGTAGTTTCTACACAATGGTCTCATGCACCCGATAAAAATCAAATATGGTCTATTTACTTTGATGGGTCAAAGTCCAAAGAAGGAGCTGGTGCAAGCTGCGTTATTATCGATCCGGCAGGTAACAAAACCCTGATTGCATGTTGGCTAGAATTTGAATGTACTAATAACACAGCAGAATATGAGGCTTTATTGCAGGGCCTCAGAAAAGAATTATACATGAACATTCAAAATTTGACTGTCTTTGGCAATTCAAAAATCGTAGTTAAACAGGTAAGAGATTCTATCCACTGTTTGTCTCCACATCTTGAAAGCTACAAATCTGAGGTATGGAATTTAATGAATAAGCTTTATTCTTTCAATATAAATTCTATTCCTAGATTGAATAATTCTGAGGCTGATCTATTAGCTAACATAGCTTCCAAACTCTTTCCTGCAGAAGGCTTGTACCCGAATGCATTCTCCGTCGAACTGTTGTTCAGGCCATCCGTCCCCGACAACACCATGAATTGGAGAGTCTTCGACGACGATCAACAGATTATTAGCTTCCTGCACATGGAAGAAACTTTCCAAGGCACGGTGATTGACGAATGCACTCATGACGACAATATGCATGATTTCACGGTAATACCAGATCCGAGATCTCATGAATCTTCATCGGACATGGTAAATTCAATCCCTAAATCTGTAATTAGATTAGAAAAATTTTACGATCTTCAAGATAAATTCAAAAAATCGGTCAACTGTAAAACCAATAGCTCCTCGTTATCATATGAAAAAGTAAAATTGAGAACTAATGACAGTCCACAGTGCATTAATTTAGGGGTGGGGTGTTCTGAACAAGAAAAAACCGCATTTGTTAAATTGTTTAAAGAATTCAAAGATGTTTTTGCATGGACGTATGATGACCTTAAAACTTTTGACCCTAACATCATACAACACGTCATTCCTATGAAACCCCAAACCTTACCCTTTCAACAAAAGTTAAGAAAAATGCACCCTAAGCTCAAACCGACCGTCAAAAAAGAATTAAACAAACTCCTGAATGCTAAGATAATTTTCCCAGTTAGGCACACACAGTGGGTTTCTAACCTTGTCCCTGTCCGGAAGAAAAGTGGGGAAATCCGACTATGCGTCGATTTTAGAAACCTTAATCGAGCGACTGATAAAGACAACTACCCTGTCCCACCCATGGAACAGATCCTTCAATAGGTATCTGGTTCTGAAAGACTATCCTTATTGGATGGTTTTTCAAGGTACAACCAGTCCTGATGTCTCCTCCAGACCAACTTAAAACTACCTTCCGCACTCCATGGGGCACCTACGCTTATAGGAAAATTCCCTTTCGACTGATTAATGCCGATGCCACTTTCCAAAGAGCGATGGACATCACTTTCCGAGGCTTAATCAATCAATCTGTTGTAGTTTAATTAGATCATGTTACTGTATTTTCCAAAAAAAAAACTGATCATCTAGCTCATTTAAGAGTCGTTCTACAGCGATGTCATAAATACGACATTTCCTTGAATCCAAAAAAATCTATCTTCGCGGTGGAACAAGGTAAACTCTTAGGATTTATTGTGTCAAGCAAAGGGATGATTATCGACCATGAAAGGAATCAATTCATCTCGAAACTTACCCCTCCCTCATCCAAAAAGTCTATGCAGTATTTCTTAGGCCAGATAAACTTTGTCAGGAGATTTGTCCCCAGTTTTTCCGAAATGGTCATACCTTTACAGAATCTGATTAAGAAAGACATGCAATATCATTGGGGACCTTTAGAAAACCAAGCTTTTAATTCAATAAAAAAGGCCATAATAGACACTCCTTCTCTCATGAGCCTTGACTTTTCGCAAGACTTCACGCTCTACACATTTGCTTCTTATTGTTCCTACGTAGCTGTCCTGACTCAAAAGAACGCTAAAAACAATGAAATCCCAATCGCCTTTATGAGCTCTGCTTTCAAAGGTGCCAAACTTAATTACCGAGCAGTAGATCAGCAAGACTACACTATTTTTAAAGAATTCAAACACTTCCGATCTTATCTTTTGAAATCTAAGATGAAAATCATTGTCCCTTACCCAACCGTCAAAAATCTGTTAGTGCAGAAAGAACTAAGTGAAAAGAGGGCGAACCGGGTTACCTCCTTACAAGAGTATGACATAGAAATCACCCCAACTCGAATAGTGAGAGGCCAAGGACTATGCAAGTTAGTCGTTGACTCAGCAACAGGACAACAATAAGAAAATGATATGTCAAACCCAAGACAACACAACCAAAATTCAATCTGTTGTGCACAAAACTCTGTCAGTCCCTGGTATGACGATATAAAATTCTGTCTTGAACATGGGTTAGCCCCCCGTCACCTGGATCCCACTAAAAAAAGAGTGTTAAGATTAAAATCTTCCTCCTTTCAGTTGATTAATGGTATTTTTTTTCGTCAAAATTTTGATGGAGTACTAATGCGCTGTCTTGAGAAAGATGAAGCAGAAAAGGTCTTACTAGAATTGCACGCAGGAGAAGCTGGTGGGCATTTTGGTGGTGAAACCACTGCCCATAAAGTTTTAAGAGCTGGTTATTACTAGCCCACACTTTTTAGAGATGCTCATTCCTTGTGTCGCAAGTGTATTATTTGTCAAAAAGCATCTGGGCGGATACAGAAACCATCCTTTCCTTTGCAGCCTGTCTCAGTAGACTCCCCTTTTCAGCAGTGGGGTCTTGATATTATAGGTCCAATCAATCCGCCATCCTCACAGTAGCATAAGTTTATCATAATAGCCACATATTACTTCACCAGGTTGTCTGAAGCTGCCGCATTAAGAACTGTGAATATCAGTCAGGTAATTGCCTTTTTAAATTCAAATATTATTACTCGTTTTGGTATCCCTGATTGTTTAGTATTCGAAAATGCTTCTTATTTTTCGTCTCTTGAGATGAGCGAGTTCGCTCTAGAAAAGGGAATTAAATTGAAGTATTCTGCCAGCTACTACCCCCAGGGCAATGGATTGGCAGAATCAACTAATAAGAATCTGATTAAAATCATCAAGAGAACGGTAGCTGAAAATCACAAAAATTGGCACAATGCACTATTAAACGAAATCTGGGCTGATAGAGTAACACTTAAAATTGTTGTAAGTAACTCTCCCTTCTTTCTCATCTATGGCAGAGAAGCAATTCTTCCACCACATATTCTTTTTCCTTCACTACAACTTTTGTAGAAAATACAAAAAGAAAACTGCCCTCCTTTGGAGAATCGAATTAACACTTTAATAAAACTAGAAGAGGTAAGAGCTCAAGATAAATGTAAGTTAGATCAGCATCAACTAGTGGTTAAAAGCTGGTTTGATTCCAACTCTGCCTCTGATAGGAACTTCGAAGTAGGTGACCTTGTCTTGAAATGGGACAAACCGCATGAGGGAAAGGGAGAGCATACGAAGTTTTAGAACTTATGGATAGGATCGTTTTTAATAGCTGAGAAATTGAGTCCCAGCTCTTTCTGATTATAGAATCTAGAGGGACGACCAGACACCTATCTGGTGAATGGCCAAGCTCTTAAAAGATATTTCGCTTGATGACAACCCTGTGTATACTGTGTAAATATTTTTCTTTTTGTTTTCTTTTCTTTTACTATTTTGGTTTTGATTTTTCCCTTACAGTTATCAGTTTTTGCTTTTGGAAATACACATACCTGCATTTTTGAACTGTTCAGACAAATAAAACAGAAAATTCGTTCTCTGAAATGACTGCTGAAAATATGTCTAAACATCTATTGTGATATTCTTCTAAAATTTACAGCCAAGTTGAGGAAAGACTGTTGTTTGAAAGAAATTTATCGATCTCAGTTTGTAAGTAAAGTCTGTCACGATCATCCATTATCTTCTTACACTGTCCCTGTCCCTTAAGGGAATGACTCAAGATTTCTCCCTGCCTTAGAAGGTCTATTTTGTAAACAAACCATCTCTAAATCTTAATGAAGGATAGTTTAAAAAATATTCTTTCAAGGTCTGTAAAAATATGTCCAAAATATTATAATTTTCAGTGTCACCCTGCTCAATTATATATCTTTACAAAAAAAATAAATTAATAAGTCAAAAAAGAGCTATGGGGAGTGCTTGTAAACCCGTTGGGATGCTGAACAGGTCTGCTGGCAGTGGGTAAATGCTTGCATGACGCCAAGACAACTTCGTCAGGGTACTGAACAGGCCCGCTGGCAGCGAAGCAATGTCGGGTATATGAAAATATGCAAATATGGAATCTCTTGACCTTAAAATGTCCTTTATTCTGATCTGGAACTTCTTGGCAGGATACAGATATCAGAATGGGTTAAATGGCAACCCTACCGAGGTTATGGACGCCTGCTAGAAGCAGTGGCTCTGTCAACAATATTGGAGATTTATCTTTAATATCATGACTCGCTTGTTTTAAGACTGTTATCAGATTTCATCTTTTTAGCACAGCTGGAATTCTTTGATTAATAATGATGTTTAAAGAAATTTCTGGTTGTTTTTGAGTTAGAATTATTCTCATTATCATAATCTAGATTTGTTCTTATGGCAGAGATAACTGCTTCTACCAGTGTGTCGCCATTATTGGCAGCCATTTTGTATTTTTATCTTTTTCTTACAAGCTGCCCACACAAAGGTTTTGAACCCTAAACACTTGTCGTAATTCTTGAAAACAAAACGACACTATCATCTTTTCTTTCGCATATATGCCTCTCATTTTCATTTTCACGACTACAAGTGTGAAAACCTTGAATTGGAAATCATGTTGATGGCATTAAAATCATTCTTGGATTGGTATGAATACTCTTGTTCATGTGGTCGTTTCACTTCTAACTCAATAGTGGTCACACATGAATCGAAACACCAAACTTTTATTCACTTTGCATTTTTGGTTGACATGTTTTCAATTTATAAATTCATGATGCAAATGATTTTGGTGTCTTTGATTAAATCTTTGATACAATGGTGGTATGATATTCTATTGTTTTTTATTAAAGTCCTTGGTGCAATGGTTTCATAGAATGCATATATTTTATGATCAAATCCTTGATGCTATATCTGAAATGTTGTTTTGTTTTAAATCATGCAAAAGCTATTGTTTGTTCAACATATTTGGATCAACTTGCCATGGTTTTCAATGTTTATTTGCTTAGCATGTCGTTTACATTATTTTGAACACACACCAATAGCAGTTTGAATCACCATAGCACCATCGATTGTACATTTCGATGTGAATGTTTTGCATGGTTCATTTCATTCCATCACCCTCGCACACTTAGGAATTAATGACTGTCTTCTATCTTGGGCTACCTTTGATGGTTTTGGGGAAACCTGTGAGCATTCGGTTCTGCGTCTACCCTGTCCAACCCTCCTCACCGTTTACCCTGCTGACTGTGTGTTCTCTCCCATGGCACCTGTAGTGCGCATAGAACCTAATGGCATCCAAACACTACTTTTGTTTAACAATGATCGTGAGGACTTGGAGAATAATGGCTGGTTAGTTTTTACCCAAAAATTTGAGGGTTTCAACTTCGCGGTTGCCTTGTAGTTTTCCCTCACATTCAATAGATGCAGGGCTAAGGTTGGGGACATCCAACTCGATCTAAACGAAGAATTCCTCAGTTCAGCAATGGGTTTACCAGCTAAAGGAAAGAGGTGGTTTAAGAATTCAAAAGTGGATTAAGTGTCATGGCCGCTCCTATTCACATCGAGGAAAATTGTCCGTTGTGATAGAGTTTTGCCAGTCACTGCCCTCAAGTCTTGGTGGCATGATCTATTGTCCATTGTTAAGTAATTTGTGACTTGTGAAGATCGTTATGGTTTAGTGTTTCTTTACCATCTCCAGTTGCTTATGAATTTTATTGATTTCCCTTTGAATATGCCTCACTACCGCCTACACAGTCTGTATAAAATGTCCAAACGATTTAAGAGGGAGAAGGCTGATAGCAGCCTCTTCCATCACTGTCTGATTAAGATCATTATTGTGCATCATTTGGGGCTGAGTGGTGACTGTTAGCAAGCCTTCCTATTAAGGAATGGCTTTTCCACTCCCGAGTGTGTTCAAGTAGACAAGACCGTGGTCACTGAAACCCTCGTTGGGCCAACAGTGCCACCTCCTAACCTCCTACCCACTATCAAACCCTCAACCTGTCCCAACATAGACCTACTCGACACCATACCCGACCCGTGCTCGAAAGACAATAATAAGATTGTTAAGAGGCCTGTAAGGAAGAAGGGAAAGGGTAATACCGATGCCAATAGTAAGGGAAAGAAGAATGCACGATGGGTATCCAGGTGTGATCGGAACAAGCCCAAACAAAACGTAGACCAGAAGCCTATTGTTTTGAGAGAATATTCAAACTCTGAGATTGAACTCTTTTTGGCCAAAAAATACTCGTATTCACATGGCCTCTGTTCTATTGAACCCTATGACTATGTATCCAACTTTCCACCATGCCTCAAGGATGATCCTAACTTCCCGAGAATTAAGTTTGACAGTGGAACCCCTGGTAATTTAAAAGAACCCTCACCTGTAGTGGCTTGGACCGATCAACAACAGTGCACTCAATG
>ML828472.1:35088-59546 GCA_009831015.1 Picea engelmannii | reverse complement strand
GAAGAGGCAAGTGAACAGGAGAGGATCCCTTCCATAATAGGATCTATTGTATGGTGTTTCCCTACCTCAAGGGTTTCTATAATAAAGTTGTGGTTTTCTATATGGTTTCATATATCTTGTGTGGTAATTGTATTCAGATATCTTTGGATCTATTGTGATATTTGGTATTCAGGTATTTGGTTCTTAACAAGTGGTATCAGAGCACTTTCCTTAATAAAGTGTGGTTTATTCTATCTTGCTTTGTGGATCTATTGTGTATTCAGTATCTGTGGTGATTATATTTGTAGATCTATTCAGGTTCTTAACAAAGGGAGCCACCTGAATAGAAGAGACTTCAGTGCTAGTAGTACCAAACAAGTCATCAATATGGGCCTCATCATGGATTGTGGATTGAGTCACTACAGAGGAGGTGTTAGAAGAAGCATCAGAGTGAGAAGGTTCATTAGGCTTGAAAGAGAATGATCCACTGAAACAATTAGAGACGAATCTTCGACAATAAGAGTGGGGTAAGATCTTGACAAACCATGGGAAAGAACCTATTTAAGACAACATCTCTCTTTTCAATCACCTTATTGGTGGAAGGATCATACAAGCGATATGCCTCTTTTCATTGTAGCCCACTAAAAAGTGCACTTACTCTTAGTGCTATTTTGGTTTTATACATTGTTACTTGTTATATATATATATGAGAAACTTTGCAAATTTGTGTATAATGGTTTGGATTCACATGGATGCACACGAATATGTATTTTTTTTTCAAAATTTGAATATTTTATGTATTTTTTAGTGACCGGCTTTTTGATATGTTTTTTTTTTTTCGTTTTTTTCTGGCTCCAGTTCGGTTCCAATTTTTTTGGTTGATTGGTTCGACGAATGGTCCGGTTTTGGTAACTTTGGTGTTTACAACTTTACACCATGTTTGGGAGTGCTTCACGTGATGTGGGGTGCATGGTGTGTTGATTTCCCTTGGTTGTACCTTGATGAACATACATGTTGGAGTTAGCTTGCTCATTGATTGCTAGACCTTGTCTTGGTGCTTATGTGGCATACCTCCTTGGAGACCTAGATAACATGATGGCATTCTTCATGATGTGCACATGGAGAGGATGGTTGATTGCTTGGGAGGATGACTTACCTTGGAGGAGCGTTGGGCATCTTAGAGGAGGGCGTTGAGCGTTAGATGGCATGGGGACACTTGGTTGCTTGCATGGAGGCTTGTACTTCACTTGAAGACGCTTGAAGATGCTTTGGTTGAGGAGTAATCATGTAGGTGTGGTGGACTCGAAGGTACACATAGTTTAGGAGGTGGCATTGGAGCTTTGGAGGCCTTTGGAGTAGGAGCATAACGCCTTACTTGAGCAGTGTTCGACCTTGGAGCCTTGCTTGTTGGACGTGTGCATGCCTTGTAGCTTGACATGTGTCACCTAGAGTTGGAGTGCTTCACATGTTGGCCTATCTTGTGTGTAGTTAGGTTGCTTGTAGTGGACTAGGTCCACTTGTTATTGGTGGCCTCCCTCACCTTTTAGATAAATAAAGGGAGGAGAGGGTCCTTTGATTATATTCATTCTTGTTAACTCGTGCATTTGCATACTTGTATTAGAGATGTGAGAGCTTGATCCAGATTGAATCATTATATTATTTGTCATCTATCTTGATGCTTTAAGAGTGGAAAAAATTGGAGGAATCAACTTTCAGGGTCATTTTAGTGGCAGATCCTAGTTTGGAAAAGCCAGGTTTGGAACCTTCCAGAGCTAGTTTGAGTCATCAAACGACATTTTTTGGGGTTAAAACTTTCTCGGCATAGGTCCTACCTCGTGAAGCTATTATGCACATTGAGACCTTTCAAATGGTGCAAAAATCGCATCAATCAGAGCTCGTATGAAAAAGTTATGCCTCTTGCAAGTTGACCTGTCGTGTTGACCACTATGGTACGAGAGGATGCCACGTTAGCCCTCGTTATTCATGCATATGGGGCTAGCCATGTATGTAATTTCAAGAAGATTCTAGAAGGTTCAAAACCCTATCACAATTGAGGGTTGAGGAAGTTCCATTATAAACCGGGCCACTAGGAGGAGAGGGCGTTCCATTCTATATTATTGTATTTTGTTCCATAGCCAAGCAGAGCAACTGGGAGTGGGAAATTAGAGAGCATAACAGAGGGGGTTAGTGTTCTGTAGCAACTTAACATGCCACAGGTCTTAGGTAACTCCATAGAGAGTGCCTTCTCCTTTGTACTTGCATTATTTCCATACAAGAGAAAAGAGAATAGAGCAACCTCACCTTCTAGCTGGGTTTTCTTCTGTAAGGGTTTCCCAGAGCAAATCTTTGTGTCATTTTTTGGATGGTGTGTGATTGTATTTTACTGTTCTCTGTTTTTCACATTTTATCTACTTCATGCATAAGAATAAAATCAGTAACTAAATATTCTGGAAATCTAAAGGAATTTAACCTTCATAGTTAGATTTCGGTTTTATTTATCAGATCTGTTATGATGAATTGTTCCAATGGAATATCCACAACATTTTATAGATCATATTGGTATTAGAGCGAGGTTTTCTTTTGGGTATTTGTGGGAAGTTGCAGGATCTAGGAATCGACTTAAAGAGAAGTCACATAAACCCTATCCATGGAAGACGAGTTTGTTCATAACAACCCTCAAGATTTAGTAGAAGAGAGATTTGAGAGGTTGGAAGCACAAGTTGCTAACATCACTTGCAATATGAACCTCCTCATGGTGGCTCTAGCAAGCAAGCTTAGACCATTCAGAGACGATGGATGTTCTAAGTTAGAGATCGGATCGAAGGGGAAATTGGGAGATCAAGAAGACCTAGGAAAAAAGTTGCGAAAAGAATCCGAGAAAGAGCAGCCAAGTTCGAGTGTTGTTAACCCTTCATAGTCCCTATTCAAGATGGAAGCAAAAGTGGACAAAAAGCCATACCAAGGTGAGATCGGTGCATTAAAATTGAATCATTGGTTGCAACAACTAGAAGTTTATTTTAGTGTTCACCATATAGATGAAGAGCAAAAGATTTCATTTGCTAGATTGAAGTTAGAGGGCCATACTTTAACCTAGTGGGAAATCCATACAGAAACACTTAGGCCAAAGGGTGATCCACCAGTAACTAGGTGGGGGGACTTCAAAATTCTTATCAAGTCCTAATTCTATCCTATCGGGTATGTAGAGGACCAATGGATCTGGTGGCACTACCTCAAGCAGAGGCAGTGGCAAAGTGTACATGGGTACACCACTGAGTTCAAAAAGATGTCCATCATGTTGGGTATCTCTCCTAAGAACCCAGATGTACTCCTCAAGTATTTAGGGGTTTACACAGTCATCTACGAAAGCAGGTGATGCTCTTCAAGCCAAGGATAGTGGATGAGGTGTGTGTACAGGCACAATACCTGGAAAACAAGGCCAAAAGAAGGGACGACCAAGTGGTTTGAAGCAAAAAGAGCACTAGGAAGCTTCCAAGGAGGGGAAGAAGTAGAAAGGGGGGAAAGATAAGAAGACAACAACCACTACACATTATTGCAAATATCCGAACAACCATTGCAATCATTGCAACATTGATGGCCTCATTGAGGAAAAGTGTTGGAAACTACATCCAGAGCCGAACTCGAAGAATCGCAAGAAGGATGGAAAGAAAAAGAACCTTCTAGCCATAGATTCGAGTAATCATGCTAAAAGTAGCTCAGATGTGAATGAAAAGATTGTTTGCACATCTGTGCAGAAGGAGGTGAATTTGAGTAGCCTTCATCACCAGAAAGAGAAGGAGATGACCAAGCTCTTTCACATCAAAATTCAGGTCAAGAAGGCCAAGATGCGATGCTCTGTTTGACTCTGGTTCATAAGATAATCTCATAGCAATGGATCTGGTTAGCATGCTTGGATTGGAGGTTCACGATCATCAAAGCCCCAATCCATTGGGTTGGGTAAACAAGGATGCAGAGATAAAGGTAACAAAATAGTGTAAGATTAAATTTGTTGTAAGTGCTAATTTTATTGATGAAGTGGAATTGGATGTAGTACCCCTTGATGTATGTGGAGTATGTTTGAAATCCCTTACATGTATATGAGGAATGCAACATTCATGCGGAGAGCCAACTAGTATCGACTAATCAAGGATGGGAAGTCATACATCATCAACAACATTCATGCGGAGAGCCAACTAGTACCGACTAATCAAGGATGGGAAGTCATACATCATCAACATGCATAAAGGCAAGTCAAAGATCTCACTGTTAAGTGCCAACCAAGCTAAGAAGTTGATTAGTTCTCACTGTTAAGTGCCAACCAAGAAGTTGATTAGTTCTAGCAAGAAGAAAATCAATCTGACGATGAGTCGATGAGAGTGAAGGCTTCCCTAGAGGAGTGTACTAAAGAGCAGAAACATTAGTTGGAGGAATTGCTATAGGAATACAAAGGAGTGTTCAAAGAGCCTAAAGGGCTACCACCCAAGAGGGATGTGGAGCACGAAATACAATTATTGCTAGACTCCCCATTGCCGAATATTGGGATGTATAGACAGTCTGTTCTAGAAGCGAATGAAGTGAAGAAGCAGTTGCAACAGTTGTTGGAGCAGGGTGTAATTCGACCAAGTACCACACCTTGTGGGTCACCCATCATAATTGTACCACCCATCATAATTGTACCTGTTAGCACTCCGTAAATCTGTTTGGCTGATAAACAGACGATGAAGGTAACTTTTTCAACCAACTTTGAGACCCGAAACTAGCCTTTCGAATCCGGAGAGGGTTCTCTCGAGGGGTGCGGTATTCTCGTGGGATATGGCTTTTAAAGCAGTGGCTAGGTTTAACACCTTTGATATAATAATCTCTGGTTATATTGGCGCAAGACAATAAGATGGTGGGCTATGGAGTCGATTCGAGGAAACAACATAAACAAATGACTCGGTGACTGAACTTGAGAGGATGAAGGCTAAGTGAGCAACACTCTTCAGTGCAAAATAGTAATGTGTGGCGGAAAGAAATTACAGGAAGTAACTTGGAGCATCACTGTGGGCGAATTTAGAGTTAACTTTCAAAAGAAAACATGTTGTCTAAGTGGTGCGAACAAGGGGCGCTGCGCAGCGAATCCACAGGTTCGATAATTCGTTCCGAAATAGACAGAAAAAGATATAAATAAGATAATAGGGAGCACATACGCAAGAAAGGGAAAACAATACATCCAACTGCTACAGTTAGAATCTTCACATCAAGTTACATGACTTTTGCATTAAGTTTCGGTAGAACTCAAATTTCATACAATAGCTACTGTCTATACCAATTTTTCCAACCAACATGGCTTACATCGAAAATATGAAATATATAAACGAGGGTGCCGCTTGGGCTACCCTTTTTCCTAACTGCTAGCTCTAAAAACTAGGAAACTGAGTGGTATGCATTAGAGACTCTTCGCATGGCGCTTTCCAAAAATAGACAATAATCACGTCTATTTACACATGATTGTTCGCAAATTTGCATCGGGGTTCTGATAATCGATTAGGTCTCGATATGAGGAAAGATGTGTCAGTATTTCCCTTTGATTAGATGTTTGAGCGGATAGGTATCTGCTAGGAACTCGCGATCTGCTATAACGGCTTTGATTTCTGCCGCGCGCTCATCTGCTGGGAAAAATGTGCACGACAAGTGGCTTTTTGATGGTCACGACCGTTATCAAAATGGTAGAGTGTTTTAGGGAAACGTGTCCCTCAAAACTGCCAAGCTTTGTCTTATGTTTGCAGACGCAGAGACGGACACCAACTAAACTTGTTTTTTCTGCACGCTGGCAAGAGCCGCGTGGACTTCCTTCCCGACCGCTTCGCATTCCTTGGAATGCTTCGTATGCCTTTCCTCCGACAGCCTTTGTGCTTCTCACCGCTGTACAATGGTGTCTTGCGCTTCTCTGAGCTGTCTTTTTAACCATGCCACGTTCCCTTCACGACCTTGTGCTGTTGATGCTTCCATAGTCTTTGTCGCTTGCTGCTGCCTCAACTCCATGTTCTCTTGGTAGAGTTCAGGGATAACCAGTTTTGCCTGCTTTAATTGCTGAGATGGCTCTTGATCATTCGCTCCTGTGGTATCCATTTCCCTTGTTCTGCTCTTGCTTTCGCGACTCTATCCTCTAGCCAGCTCCAACCAGATGGCGCGCATGAGTAGTTCTTCGGCCACCGATCTGGCACGCGGCTCTTCTGAAACTCGGGCTTCCCCAACTTCCTTGTTCTTCTTTGGCCTGCCCCTTCTTCGAGGTATTTGCTATTGGGGAAACGAGGCTTCCACTGTCTTTCCTCCCTACGCAAGTCTTTCCGCTTCAGGTTTCGTGCGGTTTGATCTGATCGTCTCTGTGGGTAAAGGAATAACTCCTTTCGCATCCTTGGGAATGCTTGCTGCAGGTGAGAACGACCCCCAGTTGTTTTGGGGCTTGGACCTGGCAATTCCGTCGCTCCGCGCGCCTTTCCTTATGCTTTGGGAGGTCGCCATGGCGTGACCAGTATGTATTCTGCGCGCAGTGTATCCGACAAATGCACAGGGAGGAAATTTTGATCAACCTGAACTGGCAAGGGAAATTGCAAACAAAGTGCGGGCCTGGTTTCACGACTGAAATGGGTGTCGAGCATCTTAAATTTATAACGAGTCGGGCAGAGGGAGGAATCGTGCCGGAGAACAGTGAATTCATGGCAATGAGATATTTTGAATCGAATTGCAGATTTTCCATGGCACATCCCCACGTGTAGAACACGGGCGATAATGTTTACAGGGCATGCATGATACGAACGTCGTGATTTTTCATTCCCTCGACCTTCATGATGAACTGATAATAGCTGTTGCACTTGTCGATGCGACTTCCATTAACTACTTGACTCGACCTGGGGCACATAGAGACTGATTTCTTAACAGGACTCGACTCTTTGGAAAAGACATACCCGTACCACTTACGCATGTTTGGATTCTGACCTCCCTTTCCGTTTCCAAGGGCCAACCGACCACTTGCTGACTTCAACCCCACAGTGCTACGTACCCGACTTCACATGTTTGGGTGCATGGGCCATACGTCGACTAAAACCCACTCTAAATGGGAAGAAAAATGGCGGCGCTAACAGCGGGCTCCAATGGGGATGCTATCCTCCCCGCAAGGTAGCAAAGAACAGTAGACCAGGTGCCTGACCATTGGGCTTTATTCAACCTTCAGACACTGAGAAAAGAAAAAATGACAGATAGAAAACCAACTAAACCTATCGATGCAGCTTCTAAAACTTCAGCATAAACTTAGGGCCTTCACTTCGGGCTTTAATTTTCTGCTGACCTACTGACCTGACGCAAAAACAAATAAAACGACTATTTACAATGACAAATGACTTAAACGGATTTTATTTCGTCAGATAATGCTTGAGGAACCTACCGTTTACAGGCCCCCAACCAAGGCATTCTCCATTTAATCCTTACAGGAAATAAACATTGTTCCCGCAGTACGTGTTGATTTTGAAAGGACCTGTCCAAAGGTGGTCGAACTTTTCGTGCTTCCCTTTATCTTCATTTCTCGCGTTCCATCTCAGCACCAGATCTCCTATCTGGAAATCTTCCTGTTTAGAGCACTTGTCGAAGGCTTTCTTTATCCTCTCCTGATGGGATTGCGATCGATCGTACACCTGCTTCCTCGTTTGCTGAGTGTGAATTAGTTGATTTATTCTCCTCTGCGCAACATTTGGCTCGACCTCCTGCTCTTGCAACAAATTTCTAACGGGTGGCCCCAGTGAGGTAGGGAAAATGGCGTCTGTGCCGTATACAATCTGGAAATGCGACGTTGAGATGGACTTCTTGGTGGTGACCCGATCTGCCCACAGCGCATAGATAAGCTTTTTATGCCAAGCTTTCTTATTGTCTTGCAGGAGTCTTTTGATGATCCTGGTTAAGCTCTTATTTGAGGATTCTGCTAACCCGTTTCCTTGTGGATAGTACGTCGTGGAATGCCCCAGGGTTATATTGTAATCCTGACAAAACTTTTCCATCCTCTTGGACTTGAATGCGGTCGCGTTGTCGATTATGATCTTGACGGGACATCCGAATCTCGACAAAATGTTTGTCTCCAGGAATTGGATGATGACTACGTCGGTCGCTTGCTTTGTGGGGATCGCCTCTATCCACTTCGTGAAATAGTCGGTCGCTGTGAGTATCCATCTGTGCTGCGCGGAGGATGGCGGATTTATTTCCCCTATGAAATCTAGACCCCATTGAATGAAAGGTGCTTCGACTGAGATCAACTTTAGTGGCAGGGGCTGCAACTTTCTTCTCCCGTCGAAAATCTGACATTTGTGGTAGCTGGAGACCTCTTTATATACATCAGTGAAGATTGTAGGCCAGTAGAAACTTGCCCTTAGGATTTTGTGTGTGGTGGTTTTCCAATAGTGATGTCCTTCGCAATCACCTCTGTGAAATTCTTGTATGGCCTGCTTCGCATCATTTTCCAGCAAGCAACTCAACAATATACCCCCGGGGTCCTTCCAGTAGAGTGAATTGTCCAGGATGCAGAACTTGACTGCTTTAAGCTTGAGAAATCTGGCCTTAGTCTTACTTACGTCCGGAGGGGCTTGGAGATTCTCCAACACATAGATGATGTCTGCATACCATGGCGAATCAATGAACTCCTGAGACACCTGCGCAGTTTTTTCTTCTTGAGGGCATTCTGACAGATCAACGATGAAATTCATTCCTACAACGTCACAGTTCGACTGTGCCATTAACTTTGTAAGGCCTTGACCCTTGATCAGTTTCGTAGGCCTGATCTCAAGATCGTATTCCAGCATGGCTGCTATCCACTTTCCTCTCCTTCCTTCCAGGTCAGGTTGAGTCAGGATATCCTTTACTGAGTTGCTGGGCACATAAGCGATGACATGGGAGTGCAATATGTATGTCCTGAACTCTTTCAAAGCTTTCACTAAGGCGTACGCCTGTTTTTCCATAATGTCATACCTTAGTGGAGCATCGCGCAGTGTCCAGCTGAAATAGGCTACGGGTTTTTCGAAATCCTGCTCATCTTTCTGCAACAACACGTCGGCAATAGTGTGTTCTAAGGCGAATGAGAACAGGATGAAATCTTTCGTAAAGTCCGGGCTGGCTAGCACATGAGCTTTAGTCATCGCCACTTTGATATCTTCAAAAGACTCTCCAAGTTCCACTTGATCTCGTTTCCCTTCCATAGCATGCAAGTTATGTGCTTTATGATTTCTGCTAGGTTCGGGATGAATCTCCTCAAGAAGTTCACTTTTCCCATGAAGGATTGCACTTCTTTTTTGCTACGGGGGTGCTGATCTTCAGGATCCATTCAACCCTGCTGGGGTCTATCTTCATGCCTTCCTTGGAGATAATGTGTCCAAACAACTTCCCCTCTTCCACCCCGAAATGTGATTTCTTTGGATTTAGCGATACGTTGAACTTCCTGCCCTTCTGGAATACTCTCTTCAGGTGCTCGAGGTGTTGCTTGTCGGAGGCAGAGTATACCGTGATGTCATCCAGATAGATTACAATGAACTTGTCCTTTTCGTCGGCAAATACTATGTCCATCGCCCTCTGGAAAGTGGCACCGACGTTCATCAGACCGAAAGGCATCTTGGTATACATGAACGTTCCCCATGGAGTTGTGAAAGATGTTTTTTCTTTGTCGTCTGGGTGAACCATGATCTGGGTATAACCTGAGAAATCGTCCAGCATGGACATCTTCTGAGACCCCACCACCTTTTGCAGGATATAGTCCATTTTGGGGAGAGGGTAGTGATCCTTAAGAGACACCTTGTTTAGATTCCGGAAATCTACACAGTCTTATCTCGTCGCTTTTCTTTCTTACGGGCACCAAATTAGCTACCCATTTAGAGAATCGCAAAGAAACAATAATCTTAGCGTCGAAAAGCTTCTTTACCTCCTTTTTGATTAACGGCAACAACATGGGATTTATCCGTCTCAGCTTCTGTTTGAAAGGTTTCTGGTCTTCTTTGAGAGGGATAACATGCTGTATTACCTTGGTGTCGTACACCTTCAAATCATCGTAGCTCAACGCAAACACATCGGGGAGATCCTTCATGAGTTTGACATAGTCTTGCTTGACCTTTGGACCGAGCTTTTTCGATAATTTGATCATCTTTGGGTTTTCCTCAGTTCCGATGTTGCAGTCTTCCACATCTTCTGCCCTTGCAGTGATCTTGGGGTTTCTAGCCACGTCATTCTCGTCAAACAACTTTTCCAGCGGCAGTAACCCCTTTGGAATAATGTTATTTTTCAGTTGGATTATGTCCCTTCCCGTGATCTAGTTTTGGAAAGGGTCGTCGTTACTGCGCACATCCGTGCTCTCATCTTCGTCACAACAGCATTCCTCGTCAATGTTTGTATTAGCGAACTCGTCGCTCATAAGGAGGAATCTCTCCACCTGCTTGTCGTCATCAAACACTTGCTAATGTTTGATATTATCAGGCACTGCCGGCCTGTGCTTGACCTCGATTTCATATTTTTTGTTTGGGAAGATGGGGATCTTAAAAATCGAGGCCGAGGTGGCCAACGTATCAACGATATGATTTTGCTCTCTGGGGATGGCAGATAGGTCATACTCTGAAAATCCTTCGAGGAGATCCAATGCCAAATTTCTGTACGCTCTTAGCCTGGGGTGTTTGGTTTGATATACACCCTTTACTTGATTTATGATCAACTCAGAATCTCCGCGCACTGCTATCCTCTGCGCGCCCGATTCTTTCAAAACTTGTAAGCCCAAGATTAGTGCTTCATACTCAGCCATGTTGTTTGTACATTTGAACACGAGTTTGTATGAACACAACTTTGTGCCGACCTCAGGAGGGCTTATCCATACGTCGGCACCAACCCCTTCTTTGCTGACCGCACCATCGAAACTCATGTAACACACCTCGTTTTCCGCGCGGTCTTTCGGGTCGACACACTCTGTGGTTTCCCGCACGGTTTTCTCGTCAGCTGTCATGATGGCTGTCGACTCTTCCTCTTCGAAACTCAGGTCATTGTAGAATATAGAAGAACCAACCTTAGTGTCGATGGCGTATATAGGATGGTTATTTGGCTGTGTCTTGCTGCTTACCATGTATTTCAGCAACACTTCTCTGTACAGCCGTCTATCATGGCTAAAAACAAGGATGGTGGCGTATGACATATCCATCTGCAAAGTGCCCTTTAACTTCACAGTCCACGACCTTGATAGCAGCATGCCAAACTTTGGGGGTATGTCCGTGACGACTACATCCATAACCATGTTCTCTGAGGGGATTTGAGCCAACGACACAACTAGGTCATTGATGAGGCCTAAACATTTGACTTTTCTCGAATCAAAAGAGAAAAGGTCTTTGTATGGCCTGGTGATATCCAAACCTAATTCATCCATGATCACCTTTGGCATGAGGTTTTGCGACGCGCCGGAATCCAACATGGCGTTATGCAGGTTCATGTCATGGACCTTTAGGCTGACGTAGAAAGGAGGGATGTCCTCGGTATCATTTGTCTCTTCAACGAGCGGACCAAACAGGATAGCGGGGTGGTCATCTTGGATATTCAAAGTATTGGGGGTCCCTCCCATTTTCATCATTTTAATGATTTGCTCCCGATATTTGCCCTTTCTAATAAGTTCGCTGAACACGATGGAGATTTGGATTTTGGCCAGCTCATGTTCAAAATTGAAAGGGGGACAGACTTTCTCTACCTCTTTTCCGCTCGCCTCCCGGCTTGCCTCTAGAGTTTTCTTGGGGGCCTCCTTCGACTTAGCTTTTTCCGTCGCATCCTTGGTCGCGCTGTTCGGCCTCGGTCGGCTTGTGGAAGGGGTGTCCGCCGGAGGTTTCCTTATGGGGTTCGTTTGTTGCGGTTCGGCAGGCGCGTCTTTGCTCCGGAGGTTATATTTCTTCTGGAACTGCATGATGGCGTTCTGATAGCCTTTTCTGAACTCCTCTGTTTCCCAGGACGACGCATCATTTGTTTCGAGTATCATATCATCGTCGGTCTCCAACACGAAGTTGTCGTTTTTGCTCATGTACCGATCATGCTCGCTTTTTGTCAAGAACACGCATGGGTTTTTGTCGTCGCAACAATGCATCTGGTCTTCGAACGCTTGGTCGAAGTCTTCGTCCGCATGGTTGTTTTGGAACGAAGGTCTTGTCTGCTGGTCACCTTGATCCCTCTGCTCTCTCTGTTCCCTCTGTCTGATCTGAGGGACTTGACCCCTTCTGAGATTTTGATTCCTGGGCTGGGGGTCATTCTGTTCTTGGGCAACAGGTCTGTTTCCCATGGACATTCTCTCCATCAACTTTTCCATGGTCTTCATCATCATGTCGAACTTGTCGTCTGAGGACTGCGACGTCAATGGCTGTGCATCTCCCTGGGGTCTCTTATCGCCTCGGTTGAACCTCGGTTTTATTTTCCCCGATGCCATCATGTTTACTTCGACTTTGATAGCGTTACTCATTATAATGTCTAGACTTGTTGATCTTCTTTCTCTCAACAACAGGGCGAAGTCGCTGTCAAAGGAATCAACGTACTGCAACTGCGCAACCCTGGGGGCGGCTTGACTTCTTCAGGGATTGAGTTGTACACCTTCAAGAAACGGGCTGAGAATTCCTGCACTGTCTCTTCCGGTGCTTTCTTCATATTATTGTATCGTGTTAACAACTGCCAAGGGTTTTTCTTATCCCCCCATTTATTCAGGAAAGACGTCTCGAATGTGGCGAAGTCTCGGATGCTTGCGAGCGGGAGGGCTTTGAACCATTTTCTTACATCTCCTGAAAGGCTCTTGGCAAACAACCTCATTTTTGCGTCTGCATAGTCCACCTCCTCCAGGTCGATGAAATCATTAAACCAGTCCAGGTGCCTCTGGGCGGAAACACTTTCTTTAGCGTCGTAGAGCCTGATTCTCTGGTTGTAATTCTGAGGCAAGTCATGTAGTTAGGTTGACAGGATAAGGGGGGCGAATCTGGCGGCCATGGCTCCTGGAGGATTCGGATTTTGAGGGATATTATTTGATATTAGGGCTTGGAATCTCTTCTGGTCGAAAACTGTATCGTTCAAGCTGGTTTCCGACTTAGACCTGAATAGAGTTTGCTCAAAAGATTCGTCAAACTCAAGGTCGTCGATACTTTGCGCGTCGTTTTCGGGTAAGTACAGAGTTCTGTCCAGGTAATAAAATGGGTCTGGTGCTTGCTCTCTAGTCCTGCACAGAATTTTCTCGGGGTTGTACACATGCTTTGTGGGGTTTGGGTCAGGATTTGCTCTTGTATAGATCGTCTTCAGAGCTAGGGTTCTTGAATTGCGCTACTTGGAGCTATTGGTCTTTTGGACTGGATTCGCCAGGGTAAGGGTTTCAGCCGGTACGGATGTTTGCCCCTCTGTTACCCTCAGGGGTCAAACTGCAACGTTAGTCGTTCTCCCAGGGAAAATCTATTCAATTTCGTCCCCGACAATGACGCCATAAATGTTAGCACTCCGTAAATCTGTTCGACTGATAAACAAACGATGAAGGTAACTTTTTCAACTAACTTTGAGACTCGAAACTAGCCTTTCGGATCCGGAGAGGGCTCTCTTGAGGGGCGCAGTATCCGCGCGGGATATGGCTTTAAAAGCAGTGGCTAGGTTTAACACCTTTGATATAATGATCTCTGGTTATATTGGCGCAAGAAAATAAGATGGTGGGCTATGGAGTCGATTCGAGGAAACAACAAAAACAAATGACTCGGTCTCTGAACTTGAGAGGATGAAGGCTAAGCGAGCAACAGTCTTCAGTGCAAAATAGTAATGTGTGGCGGAAAGAAATTATAGGAAGTAACTTGGAGCACTGCTGTGGGTGAATTCGAAGTTAACTTTCAAAAGAAAACGTATTGTCTAAGTGGCGTGAACAAGGGGCGCTGTGCAACGGATCCACAGGTTCGATAATTCATTCCGAAATAGACAGAAAAATATATGAATAAGATATCAGGGAGCACATACGCAAGAAAGAGAAAACAATACTTCCAACTGCTACAATTAGAATCTTCACATCAAGTTACAGTACTTTTGCATTAAGTTTCGGTAGAACTCAAATTTCATACAATAGCTACTGTCTATACCAATTTTGCCAACCAACCTGGCTTACATAAAAAAGATGAAATATATAAACGAGGGTGCCGCTTGGGCTATCCTTTTTCCTAATTGCTAGCTCTAAAAACTAGGAAACTAAGTGGTATGCGTTAGAGACTCTTCGCATGGCGCTTTCCAAAAATAGACAATAATCACGTCTGTTTACACATGACTGTTCGCAAATTTTCCACGGGGATTTGATCATCGGTCAGGTCTCGATATGAGGAAAGATGTGTCAGTATTTCCCTTCGATCAGATGTCTGAGCGGACAGGTGTCTGCCAGGAACTCGCTATCTGCTATAACGGCTTTGATTTCTGCCGCGTGCTCATCTACTGGGAAAAATGTGCACGACAAGTGGCTGTTTGATGGTCACGACCGTTATCAAAATGGTAGTGTTTTAGGGAAACGTGTCCTTCAAAACTATCAAGCTTTGTCTTATGTTTGCGGATGCAGAGACAGACACCAGCTAAACTTGTTTTTTCTGTGCGCTGACGAGAGCTGCGCGGACTTCCTTCCCGACTGCTTCGCATTCCCTGGAATGCTTCGCATTCCCTGGAATGCTTCGTATGCCTTTCCTCCGACAACCGCTGTGCTTCTCGCAGCTGTACAATGGTGTCTTGCTCTTCTCTGAGCTGTCTTTTTAACCATGCCATGTTCCCTTCGCGACCTTGCGCTGCTGATGCTTCCATAGTCTTTGTTGCTAGCTGCTGCCTCAATTCCATGTTCTCTTGGTAGAGTTCAGCGATAGCCAGTTTTGCCTGCTTTAATTGCTGAGATGGCTTTTGATCATTCGCTCCCGTGGTATCCATTTCCCTTGTTTTGCTCTTGCTTTCACGACTCGATCCTCCAACCGGATGGCGCGCATGAATAGTTCTTCAACCGCCGATCTTGCACATGGCTCTTCTGAAACGCGGGCTTCCCCAGCTTCCTTGTTCTTCTTTGGCCTGCCCCTTCTCCGAGGTATTTGCTGTTGGGGAAACGGGGCTTCCACTGTCTTTCCTCCCTGCGCAAGTCTTTCCGCTTCAGGTTTCGCGCGGTTTGATCTGATCGTCTCTGTGGGTAAAGGAATAACTCCTTTCGCGTCCTTGGGAATGCCTGCTGCAGGTCAGAACGACTCCCAGTCGTTTTGGGGCTTGGACCTGGCAATTCTGCCGCTCCACGCACCTTTCCTTATGCTTTGGGAGGTTGCCATGGTGCGACCAGTATGTATTCTGTGCGCGGTGTATTCGACAAATGCACAGGGAGGGAATTTTGATCAACCTGAACTGGCAAGGGAAATTGCAAACAGAGTGCGGGCATGGTTTCACAATTGAAATGGGTGCCGAGCATTTGAAATTTATAACGAGTCGGGCAGAAGGATGAATCGTGTTGGATGTTTTGAATCGAATTGCAGATTTTCCATGGCACATCCTCGCGTGTAGAACATAGGCGATAATGTTTGCAGGGCATGCATGATACGAACGCCGCGATTTTTCATTCCCTCGGCTTTCATGATGAATTGATAATAGCCGCTGCACTTGCCGATGCGACTTCTATTAACTACTTGACTCGACTTGGGGCACGTAGAGACTGATTTCTTAACAGGACTCTACTCTTTGGAAAAGACATACCCGTACCACTTACACATGTTTCGACTCTGACATCCCTTCTCGTTTCCAAGGGCCAACTGACCACTTGCTGACTTCGACCCCACGGTGCTACGTACCTGACTTCACATGTTTGGGTGCATGGGCCATACCCCGACTAAAACCGACTCTAAATGGGAAGAAGGATGGGACTTGGAGAACGTGTATCGAATATAGGGCATTGAACAAGGCTACATTGAAGAATCAATAATCTCTTCCCAGGATCGATGATCTATTGGACCAATTGTAGCATGTCAAATACTTCACTAAGTTGGATTTGAAATCAGGATATCGCCAGGTATGAGTCAAGGAAGAAGATACCTAGAAGACTGCTTTCAAGACAGGACATGGTTTGTATGAGTGGTTGGTTATGCCATTTGGTTTATGCAACACATCGGCTATATTTATGAGACTAATGAATGATATTTTTCACACTTATCTAGATTCATTTGTTATTGTCTATTTGGATGATATACTGGTTTATAGTGCTACATGGGAGGAGCATATCTCACATCTTACACAGGTGTTAGAGACCCCGAAGAAGCACCAACTACTAGCCAATCTCAAGAAATGTGAGTTTGCTTGGCAGTGTTTGGTGTATCTGGGGTATGTGATCGGTGGAGGCGAGCTCAAGATAGATTCTGTCAAGATGGAGACCATCACAAAATGGCCAGTTCCTACAAATTGCACAGAAGTTAGGAGCTTTGTTGGGACAACACAGTACTTGCGGAATTTCATAGCTTCATTTTCAGCTGTAATTGCACCACTCCACGCAATAACAACAGGCAATAAGAGTTTCCAGTGGGGAAAGAATCAACAGAAGGCCTTTCATGAGCTGAGAAGAAAGAGCAGTCATGCACCAGTGCTCACGCCACCAATCTTATAGAATCCCTTCGAAGTGGAGTCAGATGCAAGTGGGTATGCCATGGGAGCAGTCTCGATGCAAGGAGGAAGGCCCGTCTGCTATCATTCTGAAACCATGGATGAAACTGTGGGTGCTATAAACACCTCTTTGCAGAAGAAGTGTTGACAACATGTGAAAACACCCTCACTGCCCATTTAGGCAAATGTGTGGTAGAGGAGCCATACATGTTCCACCATTTGATAAGATTCAACCTATCTCAATTTTTAGATGCATGCAGATTAGCAAAGACTTCATGTTCACTGATGTACTTGCTCCATTTGCTTTGTACTTGAGCACATGCCTTTTCATTGGGACCAACTTCTTTGATGCAAGCATATACCCACTCTATACCTCTGGATTTGTGTGTGGTTTTATCCTAACCCAACCCCCAGGTGCTAGTTGGGCCAACTAAGATGGAGAAGAGTATTTGGATGTAAGGAGATATGCTAAGTCATTGAGTGGAACATTCAGATTATCCTACCTTTTTAGCATGTGATTATGAATATGTTCATACAAGATCGCATCTCTGGGGTTAACAATGCCTTTGATTTGGCCTAGCATGTTGTGCATCTACTCATACACCTCCCCAATCATCGACTGATCTAGATTAGCAAAGGCTTCATGTTCACTGATGTACTTGCCCAATTTGCTTTGTACTTCTGATCTATATTTGCAAACTGAATCATATTGTAAATGGGCTTGGTGAATTGCATAACATAGCTATCCTGTGCCCAAAACAAACCATTAAGAATGGTGTCCTCCATTTCTTGAAATTCATGTCTAGCAGATGCAGATGTAGCCTTATCTTTCAAACCCTTGTATGATTCACTTGAGACCATACTAGCCAATATCTTTCTTACCTTCAAAAAACACCTGAAGGTGAGGTAATAACTAGCAAACTTAGGGTACCTAGAGTGTTTGGGAAAATGTAGTGGGCATGAGTCATGACTATGATTGGTGATAAATTTTATCATTCTCTTCCTTTACTTGTACAATGTGCCAATCCATTTATAATCATGGTCCTTCCTCTTAATAATATCATGCATCAAGAACTTCAAAGTGTGAACCAAACACCCTAACCAAAATATGTTAGGACACATATCCTCAATGATTGCTCCCACTGCCTCACCATTATAAGCATTATCAGTGATGACTTGAATGACATTGTATGGTCGAATCTCTTGAATGGTTTTAATTAAGGGTTCTGCATTATTTGTACCGGTCTTGTAACGATTTGAGTAGTCATGGGTTGAAAGAAGACCATACTACTAGCATACACACCAAGAATATTTATCAATGACTTGCCTTTAACATTTGCCCAACCATTAAATACAATGGATACCCCATATTCGGTCCAATCATTTGTAAATTGTCCTAGAGCATTATGGATTTTGGTTCTTTCCTTGTCAAGTCCCATGGTTCTGGCTTTGTCATATCAAGGGCTCTTGTATCCTTTAGGGGCACTATTGATGGATTTTACCATTTCACGCCAATAGGGTGAGCGAAGAACATCGAATGGTATCCCACATGCATAGAGAACCTTGAACACTTTTTTATCCACATCATCCCTACAACCTTGGTCAAGGAAATATGATATTGTTCACCCTTAATGCATGGGCGAGAATCAACTACCATGGGGGATAGGGATTCATCATTGAACATTCTATGTGCGTTAGAGGTTGTTGATTTTACCCCTATAACTCAGTCACTGAAATAATTGCCAATAATTTACTAAAACACAGAATTTATACTCGCTGATATAACTCTGGAAATTATGCAGATTACCTACAGCTGAGTTATAAATCATATTTTTAACAACAGAAGCAACACAAAAATCACACACAAATTGGACAACATAGGAATTACTCTGGAAACCCCAGTGTGGGGAAAACCAACAAAGAGGGGGCTTTAGTGGGCATTCAGGAGAAATATTACAGCAGCAGAGTAAAACTTAGAAAATTCTTACAAATTTCCAGCAAGTACATTCAATTTCCACAGCAGAAAAACGCCCAGCTGTTGGCTATACGGCCCAACCTGATTTGGCCCTGTACGACCTGGTCTGTATGGCCCATGTACGACCTGTACGGCTTGTGCAGATTCAACTTGTTGTACGACCTGTTTGCTGGTGCTGTTACAGCCCGCAAACAACTCTCTTGGCTGAGAAAAATTCGGCCTGAACTTGGCCTATTCCTCTCTGCTTGCTGTTGTCTTGAAGTGGCCTCAGTTTGCAGCCCAAAATGACCTTTGCTGGGTGCCCAAACTTGGCCCTAAACTTGACCTCTCTGCTTCAGCTGCTCCCTCTGCTTCTCTTGCCCAAGCTCCCTCTCCTTCTCACTTGCACTACCTCACAAATGAGAATGTGTTCTGTCCTCTCACCCTCAACCTCCTTTTATCTCCCTAACAGCCTCCCATCCTCTTTGACATGTGTGCTAAGGCTTGGCCTCAATGGCTGAGAGTTGGGGCTACTGGACCCCACTCTCCACTAGGAGGTGTACCGTGTGCCCCCTTTGGATAGGGACCCACACTCCACTATCAACCACCTTAGAGGTGCACCCTCCTTGGTTTGGGTCCCACAAACCACCCACCCACCTTCATGAGGTGTGCCCTCTCTTCTGGGCCCCACATTCCACTCAAGGAGGAATTTGCTGCAAGCCTAAACCTAAGGCAGAGATAAAAAAGGTCGATCTGGGTTATTTAAGGTGTCCCTCAGCTGGCTTGGGACAATAGGCACAATTGAGACACCAAACCGAGCTAAAACTAACACTCCCTCTTAGCAAGGGAGGTGTCTCCATTAGGATCAATCTCCGATCCAATCAAATTTGCTGCTGCTGCTGTAGCTGGTCCCTCTGAACCAGAAGTTCCACCTGTTACTTCTGCTGCACTCTGATTTGATGTGATGTTTTGCTCAGTTGTCAATGTCAAGTCATACCAACTGGCTTTCTTTGAAATTGATCTCTGGTCCAAGATCCCCTTGGACCCACCTACATGCTGTCCTAGCACCTTGTACATCATACCTTGCCTTATGCCAAGCCTCACTGCTGCATCCAAGTCCGCTCCCTTTGCCTGTATGAGCATGTCCATCAACAAACATTACAACATACCCCATATCCTCTAGAGCTGATATAGAGAGCAGGTTAACCTTCAACTCTTGCACATACATCACCTCATCCACCTCCATAGACACTCCTGACTCTAGTTAAAATTTGACGCATCCAACCCTCTTTACTGCATGTCTGGTGCGCGCCCCATTCTTCACATGGCAGTCTGAGCTCGTCTCCGAAACACTAAGGAACACTGACCTAATTCTCGTCATATGGCGAGATGACCCACTGTCCATGAACCATGCCCCACTGTCCTCAAAATCAGCCAACTTGCTGCTGCTAGAAAGAGTAGCAACCAGAGAAAATTCATCATCGAATTTCTCTGCAAACACATCCATCTCAGTAGATGTTGTAGCTTCTACCTCCGACTCCTCCTTTTTTTTCTTGTTAGGACACTTGCTGTCATAGTGGCCAGTTTTGTGACATGCAAAGCATCTCACTTTGCCCATGTCCTTGGAGCCTCCTGCTCCATTGCTCTTTGCATGAAGAGCCACATTTTTGTCCTCCTCACTCTTCGGCTGACTAGCCTGAGATGCATCCACTCGCAACTCCTCCTGGGTGAAGTCGTCCCACAACCTCTCCCAGTCAAGGAGTTTCTCTCATGCAACCGCCCCTCGGACAAACACGTCCCACTGCTTGGTGAAGCCATTCAAGGCTGTCCTCACCAGCTTGGTCTCAACTACAGTCTCTCCCACTGCTGCAAGTTCATCTCGAATCTGAGTGAACTTTGTGAGGTAAGTGATCACCGACTCTCCCTTGGCCATCTTTGTGCTTCTCAGCTTCTCTCCGAGCAACATCTTTCTACTTTGATTGTCAAACTGGTATAGCTTTATCAGGGCTTCCCACATTTCCCTTGTTGTCTTCTTGCTAGACAAATGTGGAATGATGTGGTCCTTGAAACCATCCACAAGTATCCTTTTGGCGTTGACATCCTTGGCATGGGCAACTAGCTGTACTGGATCAGCTGGGGCTGCCACTTTTCCTTCTGCAATTTCTAGCAGCCCATTCTCCTCCAACACCGAGCTAATTCGCTCCCTCCAAGGACAGAAATTTGAGGCTCCATCCAACCTATCCTCAACTCTCAAGCCTGCACTAGCCATTTGAGTCTGCTGCCCTGTTTTCACCCACACAACTTGGTCTTCTGTCTGACTTGCTGATTTACCCTTTCTGGTCTGCACAACAAGTCACTAGGTTCTTTCTGTACTCAGTGGCTGCGCTTTGATACCATGTTGAATTTTACTCCTATAACTCAGTCACTGAAATAATTGCCAATAATTTACTAAAGCACAGAAATTATACTAGCTGATATAATTATGGAAATTATGCAGATTACCCACAGTTGAGTTATAAATCATATTTTTAACAGCAAAAGCAACACATAAATTGGACAACACAAGAATTACCCTGGAAACCCCAGTGTGGGGAAAACCAGCAAAAGAGGGGGCTTTATTGGGCATTTAGGAGAAATATTTCAGTAACAGAGTAAAACTCAAAAATTCTTACAAATTTCCAGCAAGTACATTCACTTTCCACAGCAGAAAAACGCTCAACTATTGGCTATACGGCCCGACCTGATTTGGCCCTGTATGGCGTGGTCTATACGACCCATGTACGGCCTGTACGGCATGTGCAGATTCAGCTTGCTATACGACCTGTTTGTTGGTGCTGTTACAGCCTACAAACAATTCTCTTGGCTGAGAAAAATTCGGCTTGAACTTGGCCTATTTGTCTCTGCTTGCAGCTGTCTTGAAGTGGCCTCAGTTTGCAACCCAGAATGACCTCTGCTGGCTGCCCAAACTTGGCCCTGAACTTGCCCTCTCTGTTTCAGCTGCTCCCTCTGCTTCTCCTGCCCAAGCTCCCTCTCCTTCTCACCTGCACTAACTCACAAATGAGAATGGGTTTTGTCCTCTCACCCTCAGCCTCCTTTTATCTCCCTAGCAGCCTCCCATCCTCTTTGACATGTGTGCCAAGGCTTTGCCTCAATGGCTGAGAGTTGGGGCTGCAAGACCCCACTCTCCACTAGGAGGTGCACCCCCCTTGGACAGGGACACATACTCCACTAGCAACCACCTTAGAGGTGCGCCCTCCTTGGTATGGGTCCCAAAAACCACCCAACCACCTTCATGAGGTGCGCCCCCTCTCCTGGGCCCCACATTCGACTCAAGGAGGAATTTGCTGCAAGCCTAGACCTAAGGCTGAGATAAAAAAGGCCGATCTAGGTTATTTAAGGTGTCCCTCAACTGGCCTAGGACAATAGGCATAGTTGAGACACCAAACCGAGCTAAAACTAACGAAAGTCTCATATTCAGCCTTTGTATTTTTGGATATGTTTTGTGCTTCCTCCTCTTCCCTCCTATCTCTGTTTCTGTCTTTTACTTGCACTTTATTGCAGGTTTCGATTTCTATAGTCTTCTTTTCATCACATGGCATGATCCCATAGCCATGCTTTCTCACATGGCTGTATGAGCTTGTGTAAGTTATATTACAATGGGAGCATGTAAATTTTGTGGTTCCACCGCCTTCCCTACCTCAAGCTTTGTCACATACTTCCACAAGGATGTTGAACTCTCTTTGGGTTTCATTCCATCATCTCCTTCCATTTCTTCGTCCTCTCCACGGTATGTGCCACTGCACACTTCTTCCTCTTTATCATTCATATTTCAGTTTCCCAACACCATCATCATAATAAAAAATGGAACCAAAAGGATAAATCACATAGCCATCATGGTTCTTAAGAATAACTTGCAGCCTGCAATGATGGAGAAGGAGAAATGGGAAAGAGTAGGAGAACATTCAGGTATTCAACATTGAAAATATATTAGTTTACAACACATGGAAAAAAACAAGAATAGGCTTAGAGCCTACGTCTTTAGCTCTCCAATGGTGGTTGAATGTAACTATGGCAACATTCAGTCTGCCTTCCAAGCTCTCACAAACATGATCCTCAACAACTAGCAAGAAGCCCACTCAAAACCATAGCAAAGATAAGTGAAATGAGAAATATAATGAGAGCAAATGGAGTGAAAAGAGTATTTTAATACATCAAGGAACCCTAGCCATGGCTTACTTCACCTATTGGAATGTTGCCTTGGTTCCCATAAGCACCAAAAAACCAAAAAAAATGCCTTGGTCTGCGGGAGCTAAGAGGGAGTACTCGGAGCATTTTTCAAGTCTCGGATTGTCCTAGGGGATCTTTGAGAGTGCCCATGGAACACTTCAGAAGTGACGCTCCCAGAGTGCTCCTTACATTGGCAGGGAGTGTGTAATGTTCCCGAACAGATTTGCTTGGAACATGTTAAGTTTTAGTGTTTTCTGGTTGTGGTATTTTGTCAAACAGATTGCAGGCAGTGTGTTTCGGGGTTGTTTATGGTCTGATATTTATGTGTTTTTGCAGCCAATGATAGCATATGACAATCCAATAGGATAATAACAACACTTCAACAAAAACCCATGAACAAAAATACAAGAGAATAGCCACAAATCAGATCTGGCATTTATTTATATAAATAATTGCTTCTTACAGGAAATATTCAGATCCGGAAATACATTGATCAGATTAATACTTTCGCTGTAGATGGCACCCAATGGTAAGATATGCAGCTCCAAACTCCTACCAAACTCTTCCCAAACACTTCCTAGGCTGCAAGAAGAAGATCTTATAGATCTAGCAATGTCCCTTGCCGAATACCAAGATTCCTTTGCTGAAGTTGCACCCTTTGCTGGCTGTAGATTCCCCAAGTGAATCGTTCTCTTCATATTTGGCTCCCAAGCTCCAAAGAAAGGCTGTCAGATTGTAGTATAGGTGTTGTTGAACACATATGAGAAGTCTCCTTTGCTGTAGGTGGGAAACGAGGCTCCAAAACAATGGATCTCTAACCCAAGTTGTGCCCCCCTTGAGGAATTTCCCCCAGCTCTGAAGAATGATAAATTTGGAGGATAAGAAACCCCCACAAGTGCCAAAAGAGGCGCTCTGATGATGGCCAAGAGCCTCCAATCAAGATCTGGCTCAAAACCAAGCTCCACAAACCAAATCGAACTCTCCTTTGCTAACTGGTGTGCCCTCTATGCAAAAACCCTCTATTCTGCACCCTCTTTTACTAACTGATGATTGGAATGGATATGAACTGAGATAGAAACTGAAGTAGAATGGTGAGGGAGGAATCGTTCACCTCCTTGGCCAAGCTTGGATCAGGAAAGGTGGAATCTTTCACCACCGAGCTGATCTCTAGGGTTTGTTCAGTCAAAACCCTCAAAACCCCCAAGTATCATGGGCTCTCTAGCAAGAAGCCAGACATCAAAATGATAATCAAGATAATGAGAGAATAGAGGTCCCTATCTCTCTTTATCCCCCCTGTTTACCTTTAATTAAATCACTTTATTAATTAATTGGCCTTTTTACTTCTAAAAAGTGATTTATTTGTCCCTATGGCTTCTCCGGCCACTGAAAGTCACTTCTCATCATCTAATCCTGTAGTGCTCTTCCTCCCGATTCTGATGAGCTATTACACTAATAAGAGGTTTCTCCAAGTATTATGCCAAAAATAACCCTTTTAGTGAAATTAATTAAAATATAACCCATAATAACTCAAAATTATGGAAATCGTCGGAATGCAACAGAACCAAAGCCACGCTGTGCGGAATGGATCCCGATGATGAAATATGATGAACGATGCAAGTCGGGCCCAATAAAACCCCTCAATATCTCCTGAACTCGCTATCACCCC
>ML828472.1:0-24301 GCA_009831015.1 Picea engelmannii | reverse complement strand
TTAGGGGTCTTTACTGCTTGGTTCTAGACCAAGAACCCCAGTCGTATACTGGGGGCCCTAACAAGGGTCTTTTGCCATGGCACTAACTGTTTGGTCCTAGACCAAGTACCCCAGGAGTGCACTGGGGGCCCTAGATCTCGTCTAGGGTCTTAGCCATCCTCCAGGAGAATGGCTCTTGCAGCTGCTTATAAATTTAACAATATCCCTTCCACCATTTAGTTGAAGGTTATTGGCTTTTACATCAAGATTAACCTCCTCTAAGTTGTGGTTCTTTATAGTTAGAGAACTCATCTTTTGGTTGTATTCTCCTTAGGAGTGGTTTGTGTAGATTAAATTTAAAGTTGGATTTTCAATTTTTCATTCTATGTGAAGAGGCAAGCTTTTGTAATTTTATGATTAATGACAATGCTTTCCTTTCAAAAGTATTAAAATTAAATTAAAGAAACAATGGAGTTTGTTTCTTTCTATAGATTCTACCCTTCTTTTGAAGAATAAAAGTTGTCTTCTTTTTTGAGGGAAAAATGCTCATGTATCTTATTTTAATGAGGACAATGTCGATGCTTTCCTTTCAAAATTAATAAAGTTAAATTAAAAAAACAATGGAGTTTATTTCTTTCTATAGATTCTACCCTTCTTTTGAAGAATAAAAGTTGTCTTCTTTTTTGAGGGAAAAATGCTCATGTATCTTATTTTAATGAGGAAAATGTCAATGCTTTCCTTTCAAAATTAATAAAGTTAAATTAAAAAAACAATGGAGTTTATTTCTTTCTATAGATTCTACCCTTCTTTTGAAGAATAAAAATTGTCTTCTCTTCCGAGGAGAAAATGTTTACGTATCTTATTTAATGAGGAAAATAACATTTGAAAAGCAATGAACTCTTCAATTTCAATACCTCGTGGTTGTTAGAGGTGAGTGGGTTCGGTGAAAGAGGGACAGTTGATTAGTAGAATTTGTCATAGTTGTTAATTTGGGTGGGGTGGTTAGACGCCCCTATAAAAAGTGTTTGGAAGTGCTTGCCTCTTGAGTCTTGAATCTTGATAGGTGGTAAGTGCTCAACACTTGGTCAAAGGAAGCTTACTTGAGTTTCCAAATTCAATACTTTGCAGTTATTTCTTAGATGATTGGAATATTTGTTCAAATGTTGGGGTAATAGACGCATTGCTTATCTAATTTGGGCACGTCAGTTGTGCTATCCCCCAAATTTGATTTCTCGAAAATCCAATTGGAGTGCTTATCAAAGTTAGGTCGTGGTATGTTACAGGTTGGTCCATCATCCAATATTGTCAGTTTGAGGAGTGCCTTTTAGACTTGGCACATGGTCACATGTTTTCTTTATTCAAGGGTTGACAATTTGACGGGTTTCTTCAGTAGGTAACTTTTACAGGTACATCTAGAGGACATATTATAGATGCAGATGGATGGGTTTTTAGTGGCATGTGCCTCATGCATTTTTGAGGTTCGATCATAGTTCTGGATACTCTTTGGGTAGATGTGCGTGTGGTCCAAATTTCAGGTTGATTGAACAACCTGCTATTTTGGGCCATTTTTGTTTTTAGAAATTGCTATTTTTGGAAATTGGTCCGATTGACAAGATGATTACAATTTTGAGCATCTAATTGGGAGATTTGCCTTTCGAGTTTCATTGGATTTTGATACCATGAAAATTTGGTCTATTTTTAACACTCTCTATTTTGCATAGGGTGACTTGATTTTTCGATACACAATTTGGCGTATAGTGTCAGTGTCTGATTTCAGGGCATTCTAGGGAGTTGAAATTTCAAGGACCTTTTCACTGCTTCAAAAGGTTACTTGGTGGGCTCACATGTGTTAACTTACTATTTTTGGAGAGGTATTAGCCTTGGGGCCTTCCTATGACTTGACCTAGTGCACCCACCTCATGAAGCTTCCTTAATCTTTCTTGAGCCATTGCCATTGCCATTGTTATTTTGTCCCTAAACTTTAAAGTCTACCTGCCCTCCCTTTATTTTTGCACCTTTTTGTATGTTGAGTCTGTTGTCGTTCTAATACACACCTGCAAATGTGGAGAAGTCTCCAACCCACTTGGTGTGTCCTTGGAGGCACAAAACTGAGTCCAGACTCATTTTCACCTCACCTCAATTTGGACTCCTTTCGTCTAGGCTCACTCCTAGGGAAGCCAAGGGGGGCAGACCCTATTAAACTATGTGAAGGTTTTATTAAAATTCTAGGAGTTAATTAAGTCGTTGATTAGGGAGACCCAACCCAATGACAATCAACCATGCAATATGCAGTTCCTTTAATGACAAGCAAACCTTTTACAACAATTTAGACCAGTGCCTAAAGATTATCAAAATTCTCTTATTGAAATATATTCACAAAAAGCTATCTTTACAACTTGAAATAAAGAATAAATTTATCCACACAATGCTTCAAAAATAACTTTACATATAAACAATTACTTCCCACAGAATTAAAGAATGTTTGAATAAGAAATAAAGAATAATGTAAATAACTTGCAGAAAATAAATGGAATGTAAATACTTGAAAAGAAATTGCTGAAATAGAAATTGCAAGGAAATGTAAATGTTGTGAAAAGTGAATTGGTTGATTTTAATTAATTTTAGGTCTCTTTTTTCTTAGGGGGAATTAGAAGTGAAATGTTCGAAACCTAAACTATGTGATTACCTCAAGTCGTTATCCATCAACTAAGAGGAAATGATGGTTTCTCAATAAGAGAACAACAAGGTTCTCCCCTAGCTCCACAAGTCAAATCCAAAGTGCTTGGGCGCTCAACAAGGAGGACACTTAGTGCCGTGAAACTGTCCCTGGCTTCAACCCCTTCTAGCCTCTACAAGTCACCTTATTTTAGTGGCCAATCAATAATTGAAAATGAGTGCCTAATTAAACTAACCACTTAATCCTTTGCCCTTTCTTATTACCCAAGATCCACAAAGTGGCAAGGGGAGGGAATACGGGGCAAAGACCGGGTAAATTTTATTACTTTGTAAAAATTGAAATTTTAAGCACTAGCCAACACGATATTGCAAGGGTGGCAAAACCACTCACATGCAAGGTGTGGGCAAACAAAAAATAAATTGCTTAAAATAAATAACAATGAACAAACTTAGCCACACAATTTTGGCACAATGTGGAGGACAAAGCCTATCGATTTTGTGACAAAGGTGGGTAAAAATTAAACAAAAATCAGAAAATTAAATCTAAACTAGCCATCACGGTTTTGCAAGGATGACAAAGCCAATCACATGCAAGGTGTGGGCAAAATTTCTAAAACTAATTTACAGATTATAAACTTTGAAAGAAATTAGAGAATGCAGGCCCAAGAGACTCTCTTGGGCTGCTTACAATGACTTAGAAAACAAGAAAAGGAAAGGGGTTTTGCACCAAAGCTTGTAGATGTTTTCTTGAGCCTTTAGTGGCCAAGTTTGGGCAGCACCTCCCCTTTTACTAGTGAAAACCTGCATAAAACAACAAACAAAGCTTGTTGGAAAATGCTAAAAATCACCTAAACAAGTTAGTTTTTGTTTAGTAAATAAACATGAATTTTTATATACAAAATTTGAACTTGGAAAATGATTTGTAAGCAAGATTTAAATGATTATTTATGCAGAAAATAAGTAAATAGAAGGCTGAAAATTAAATCAGAAAATTATGTGAAGAAAAATAAAGCCTTTGGAGTCCACTCCTCCGTAACCTGTGAATCTGTGAACCCTTGCTACACAATGAGGCAAGGAGATGAGATCTTTTAAAAGGCCTACAAAATACTTTGCAAACACTAATAAAAACAAATCACATAAACCTATAGCAATACTACTACATATTTATCCCTAGCAAAATACTTTGCTTAGGGTTCTTCAAGTAAAACAATGTGAGCAAAAATGAACAAAAAATTACAATATTATCTCACCCAAAGAAAAACACCACACAAAAGCAACCAAAGAGCACCAAGAGTACACCAAAAGAAACCAAGAGATCCTTCAAAGCTTCACTTTATTGTTCAAAAGAATGGTTGCAATATTGCAGCAAGATTACATGAGAATAATGGGAGAGAATGAGAGAGAGAGGGGGAAATTTTGGCATAATAGAGTTGCTGTGAAAACTTCATGCCAAAATGAGGAGAGGGGGCTTCCTTTTAGAGGAGGGAAAGAGGAGAGACCCCTTTTGAATGAGTTACAAGTGTCACCCATCCAAAAGAGGGAGATCCAGTCAAAGGGGGCGCACTTTTAGGGTTTGAGGGAGAGTTAGGGTTTGAGGGGTAAGTTGTGAGGGGGGAAAACCCCTTTTGTTGTGTTTAAACCTTTGATTAGGCTCTAAGAGGGGCGCACTTAGGGTTTGAGGCCACCTCCATCTTTAATTTTTACTTTTCCCTAAGTTCATGAAGAAGGGGGGCGCCCCTCTCACTAGGGAGACTAAACTTAAGTTGTTAACTTCACTTGGGGGGGTTCTTCTAAGTGGATTTTCACTTTTCCAACTTAGGAAATATATTAGAAAACATTTCCCCACTTCTACAATTTTTGGCTTTTTTACCTTAGCCAACTATTTGCTGATTTTTGACTGACTTGGACTCCTCATGGACATTGACCTAGCAAAACTTGTCCAATTGAGATGAAATTTGGTCCAAGGGTGTAGGAGGTTATAAGCCATTTGTTTTGAGTACTCACACCCCTATACAAAATCCCCAATGGCCAAATTTTTACATTTTTCATAAAAATAATTAAAATTTCCATTTTACGAAAAATTTAAATTATTAAAAAAAACCTATCAAAACCTAATTGAATTCTGCAAGACTCTAGGAGATGTCTAGCATGGTCATTTACAACATCTTTAGACCTTAGTTACCCATTGGGCTCGATCATTAGAACGCCTTTCACCACTTTGGAGGATTATTGAGTGAAAAACTCAAGAGTAATTAAAATCGTTGAAAAGCAAGATTAATTACCTGATAAAAAAACACTTGATGGCAGGACTTCCCTAATGATAAATTCCCAGGCAACTAAATTATTAAAAATTGACCCATGCTAACATGATACATTACAAAATTATCCCACACAGGGGAGCGGACATTCCGTGGATATAAAAAGAAGCACTGGGGGAAAAGTTGCCCTGCTGAGCCATAAGTCTTCAAACTTGTCATATGACAAAGTACATATCTTCATGGTACATGACGTTGACACCTAGTTGAAATAGGTGGTCAACAGAGTCAAAGGTGGAGTTACTATTTGTGAGATGTGTTGACTTTGTAGTTGGTGGCTAATTATAGAGGGGTGTGCCTTCCTTAGGAGAGTTCCCATGCATGAGAGGCGAGTCTATATACTATCCTTGGCCTAGACAGGGAGCGCTCCACTTAAAGGAGTGTATCGCTATTTTGAAACACCTTGCCCTCTCCCTAAATATAGACCTGGCTGCCATACAATTTTGATGATCGGTTGACTCTCCTATCCACATTGCATGCTAAATAATAGAAGGATCTCCTTGGGGAAATTTGGCTCACTTTTGCTATTTTTAGGTTTTCATGGAAGCCTTTTCTTAGGGAGTTCATAGGATCCTATTTCAGGTATGTGTGCTATTTATTAAAAGGGAAAAACAGCTATAAAAGGAGAGGGTGCACTCTAGTTGAAAGGCTTTTTTTGTTGTATAAAATTCCCATCCATGTAAACAATCTTATACTTGGAGACAGGGTGAGTCGGGGAGCTGATTTTAGCATACACGTTCTGCTAAATTTATCATGCAGGTCATGCTGCCTTAGGAGGCAGATTTGAGGAGTATTATTACAGCAGCATGAGCAGATTTTAACACTTTATTTACAACATTTTATAATTGGAGGAGCGCTCTATTTAGACTCTAGAGATCTTGGATTATTTTTGGAGCACATCTATTGTATTCTTATCTACTCTTTATTTTCATTCTCTTGATTTTATATAACATTGTACAAACAGCAAGTGTGATTAATTAGTGCCTTGTACATTTCATTGCGTCCATCATTCTTGTCTTGAGAGAGTGTAGTTGAGAGCTAGCATCAAGTGTTTGTGGTAGTTGGATTCCTTCATTACAGCATTGTGAATATACCTAACCCATTTGTAGTGGAGTTGTACATCTTGGCTTCCCCAATATCTTGGAGAGTTATCCGTCTGTCCCGACCTGTCAAGGACTTTGTTTGTCCCACAATCCTTGATAATAAAGACATTCAAATACTTTCTTGGTGACTATCCCATATGTTTTGTGTGTAAGAATTTCTATCTCTTGGACTCTTACCTGCTCAAATACATTTGATAGAATTTAAGCAGTAGGACTTGAATTATGAATATTCTCATTCACCCTATTCGCTTTTCCTTCATTTGATTCCATAAGGCACTGGTCAATTGACTTAAGCTATTCAATCATTCATAAAAACTAAAACTATTTCAGTTTCTGGGTTTTTGTGCATCCTAGGTGCATAGGGCATATAGCTTAGGCATTTTTAGTGGTTAGTTTCTTTTAAAAAACATTGAGATTAGCTTGCTGTTTTCTTGATTTTTGTGCAGAAAGAGAGAAAGTATATGTCTCTCTTGATTTGTGTGCATTAGAAAAGCATAAAAAACCTAAAATAAATAAAAAAAGCTTTTTAATTAGCAATTACGGCCTTCAAAACAACCATTACAACCTGCTGTACTCTCTATTTCTGCACTTTATTTAGGCTTTCTTTAACATACAGTTGTATTGGGTTGCATGGTCATACTTAACATTAAATTTCTGCATCATTTTGCATGCATCTTTTCAGTGTTTTGGGCAATTTCCAGCTTGCTGTCCACTCAGTTTAATTGCAGATTTAAGATAGAACAGCAATATTTTATTTCGATTTAAGTTGGTACTAATCATTCTTTGTCTCACAGTTGACTCCCTAGATCACTTAGGGATGCCCCTTGAAGTTAGCAAGAAATAACTTCGAAGTGACAGGAAATAAGCGAGGTGACATGGGCTTGTTTCCTAGTGTCATCTAGACTTCCTTTAGCTTTTGCATAGTGTGAATTTCCAGGTGATAACAGGCTGTTGTATTTTTAGCCCTCGTCTGATATCTCTAGCATTCTCATGTGAAGAATTTCATGTTAGGAAACTAAAATTGCTTTTATCTCTAAAGCTTATCTTGTAGATTATTCCTTATGTACATGTAATATGCTGACTATAAATTGTGGGGAGGAGGGGGGGAAGGTGGCGCAACTGGTTTTTACCCTGAAACCCTCTTCCCCATTTCTTGTGCCCTTTTTGTTTCGCATTTCTTTTACAGTTTCTTGTTTTTGATAGCGTAAGAGCTGAGTGCATACTATATTATTGACTGATGGCTAAGCAATAACATATAGCATATTAATAGCGATGACTAACATTAGTTTCTTGAGAACAAAGCTCGTGAAAGAATAAAGGAGTGGAAGAAGAAACAGTGTTGGTTGAGGATGATTGAATGCTTGATGGCTTATTAGTTGCAGAAAGGATTGTATGGCACATTGTACAGTTACTGGATGAAAATAAGATTTACCCCTCCAGATAGGGTCTCCTCTTCTTACATCCCTATTATCCCACTCACAACCCAAGACCTGTCGTTGAGTTGGGGCTTCTTATTAATAGTCAAAGCCGAAATAACATATATAGATGTGGGCTAATATAGTTGGTTTGGTGGATGCATGTGGTTGGCTGGCGTCCAGAACAGAAAGAAGGTTGCTTGGTAGGACTTCTTTGTAAAAGTTTCTTCTTTTTGGTAAATAAAAAGAGTTTTTTATTAATATACAGAGAAAGATAGTCCAGCTTCCTGCCATAGAATACAGAGATCAGGGTATGATGCGTTTTTCAGAGCAAACCATACTGATGATCTAAAAGAAGGCTATCCAAATCAGACTTCTTATTCTGCAGATCCAAAACCATGTATAATTTTTCAAATTTTCAGAAATACATGATGGCAAGCTAAACTGTCATAACTATACAGAGTTCTGATTGTCCATCAGTCTTAGAAATTGTTTTAACAGAAAGATTCAGATCACAGAGGATTATAACAGCATAAGGTAATCCATGACTAAAAGAATAGCTTAGCTGGATCTCCATGATCAATCAATATAAATGGAATGACGTCCACCTGCCCATGGCTCCAACAGCTGCTCTCCTTGGCACAGAACACGAAGCTTGTTGACCAGTAAGTTCCAGGTGATGGTTTATAGCAGCTACCTGCTCGTCTAAGGCTAGGAGCTTCCTCTACATAAAAATCCCATTAGTGACAGCTATCAATTCGTAGCCTTCACTATTCAGTAAAGGGTGACCTCACAGAGAAAAATCTTGCACAGGAGCTCAAAGTTACAGTTGATGTACCCAACAAAGCCTGTAAGACCATCCCTAACGACCCATTGAGAGCTCATCAAGGCCTTGTACACATCTCCTCCAACTCATGGCTTTTGAATCCTCTGGGCAGAAGCAGGAAGGTTCTTCCGTTTCACCTCCTATTCCATCTTCTTCTCGCTGCGCAAACCCTTCCTTCTGCCATGCAGCAAACTTTCCATGGACAGTAGAGTGCCTAAAAGTGAAAGCCTGAGCATGACTTCGCTCAATTTCTTTGTAGCTGAAATCCCTTTGTCTTCCTGTTGCACATCCCTTTTTCCTGGAACCACTTGAGTTATCACCCTTCTTCCTCCTATTACCTCCACTTCTCCCTTGCCTTTGAAATTCATTCTTTAACACCTTCTCAGGATGCACATGGAATTCTCCATTGTGATGAAATGAAGGCGAGCAAACACCGATAACCAAAGCCCTTTTCATCCGTGTCTCCAATGTGTGACAGCCTACGGGTAGAAGTCATGAGGCAGTACAGCCCTTCTCCTTTGGTAGTTAAGGGTACTTCCCATTCATTGCCCCTTGGATTTTGATCCCCTCTCCTTAGTCGGTATCCTTTAGGTTGGCACAATCCTTGTTGGAAGATTGATTGGGGACTCTAAATTGTATCTCCCACCATCACAAAAAGTTGGCCGGATATGACTTGAATTGCCATCCTTAATCCTCCGTACATCTAATCTATTGAGTTTGATCTGGCTACAGAGTTCTTCACGAAGCTGGCTATCTGCTACCTAAGAGTCAAGACCATGTACTCTCCACTATGATTTCCAGCCAATGTGCATCAGTACTCAAAGACTTTGTAAGATTAGATTAATCTAGTTTTTTGAAAGATGACAACCACTGAAAATATTATTTTTTCACTAATTTGACTTCAAAACTGATTTCATATACACACAGTTGAGTCTTTGATGCTGCTAAAAAGTAAGATTGTTAGTTGATTCAAAATTGAATGGATTATATCCACAGTGATTATCGATGTCTGTTTTCTTCAAATATGGTGATATTGTGTGTGAGAATAACAATGTATGCAATGTATAGTATATCTGGATTACCTGTGGCAAAACTTCCAACTCCTCATTATACTTGCAGTTAAACAATAATAGCTAATTTTCTTCACACATCCCATAGTTATTCCTGGAGATCTTCCATTGACAAGGCATTGGGTGGAGAACTTTTCAGACTCTCTCAAGATTTTATTTCCAGCTTCTTTGAAGATATAAATGCCACTTTGCCATTTTCAGAAATTCAATGCCACTAGGCTAAGGATGTCTCCAAGGTTCTCATGGCGAGACTTTATGTTGTACATTAGGAATTGATCTATGCCCATAAGATATTCAGGTTTGAATGCTATTCAATAATCCCTGTGGGACCTTATAATTGTGGACAGTCGGCAGGGGCATCAGGCAACATGGCAAATATTATATCCTCCTTATATTTTTGATCTGAAAAATATTTGGACAGTTTTTGAGTCCCATTTCTACTTATATAGTTCAGAACTACCATATGCTGGTTTAATGTCATAATGTTGACCGTGTCTGCTGTAGATGGTAATCTATTGTTATCCAGTATTGTCTTATTTTGTCTTTTTTGCATTGATATTCTGTTATGTTTTTTCAAAATCATTTGTTAAAGTCATTTACCAAGTTCAAAACAAAACTTTCATGTAAGAATTTTTACTGGTGCAGATTTTTGAAAGCCAGGAAATTTGATATTGAAAAAACAGTCCACATGTGGGAAGAGATGCTGCAGTGGAGAAAGGAGTTTGGCGCTGATACTATTGAGGAGGTAAGGGTGTTTGTTGTGCATTGATGATGCAAGTCCAAAAACTACACCCTGGTATGTGGATGTATATAATTTGGTACAATCCCACTTTATTTATTCCGAAATTCGTTCCATTTCTGTTCCAGGACTTTGATTACAAAGAGCTGGATGAAGTTTTATGCTACTATCCACATGGTTATCATGGAGTAGACAAGGAAGGCAGGCCAGTTTATATCGAGAGACTGGGAAAAGTTGAGCCAAACAAACTTTTGCATGTTACGACTATTGATCGGTACATGAGATACCATGTGCAGGGATTTGAGAATGCTCTAAATAAAAAGTTTCCTGCTTGTTCTATAGCAGCCAAAAGGCACATAGATTCAACTACAACAATATTGGATGTGCATGGTTTGGTATGACTTGACAGTTTACTTTTAATATTTTGTTCATTTACTAGTCTATTTCTGTACTCTTTCTGCATAGATTCTTAATGGTCCGTTCACCCTTATGTATGGCAAGGACCTTTTTTGTTATCCAGTCTTCTTTTATGAAAGATTGCTTAATCTATTGGTACAGGGCATGAAGAATTTTAGCAAGACTGCACGGGATCTGGTTACACGTATACAGAAAATTGATGGGGACAACTACCCTGAGGTATGCTCATGTATAGATGGGTTGACAACAAATGTAATCAGGAACTTCTTTCTTAGTTAGGTTCGAGTTGGGGAAATGTGTTTTCACATTCTTCAACATTGTCTATGGCCCATTTTATCAAACGTGCAAGTTATTTCATGCAGACCTTGCATCGAATGTTCATCATCAATGGTGGTCAGGGTTTCAAGATACTTTGGGGTACTGTAAAGAAGTTCCTTGATCCAAAAACAAGTGACAAGATACATGTATGTGGGATGAAAKTACTTTTATATTATATGACATTGCCTGTTGTTTAATTAGACTCTTGCTTTATTTAAACTCAACTACTACTTGTGTAGGTAATAGGGCATAAATACCAGAGCAAGCTTTTGGAGGTCATTGATGCAAGGTATTCAGTCTTTATAGTGATTTAACTTAATAATTGGTCTAACTTGAGGGCCGAGGCATAGTTTGTAATTCGTTTCCTGCTTCACAAACAGTGAACTACCTGAATTTTTGGGCGGTACATGTACCTGTTCTGCTTTAGGCGGGTGTCTTAGGTCTGATAAAGGACCTTGGAAGGATCCAGCTATAATGAAGGTTGGTTGTCTCTTTGATACAGTATTATAATTGCTTGCTACTTTTTTTAGCTGGCCATTTAACAATTTGTCTACTCAGATTGATGCTAAAGTCTACGAGCAAATTTTCTAGTTAATCGTGGATTATAATTTGATTGTGGGCAGTGTTCGCTTACATCTCACATTTGCAGTTGGTGCTTAAAGGGGAGGCGATATTTGAGAAACAAATTGTGACAGTAACAGTTGATGAAGGGAAACCCACATCTTATGGTAAACCATACTCCATGAAGGTGACATATCTGTTTCCATTCTTGTTTTTCTTTTAGTGGATGCTTTAATGTTACCAGTTGTTTCCATGATTATAGTTGAGCATTATTTGTTGTGTTCTGGAATGTCATTCCTTTTTTCAATATAGCAGGTTAGGGATGGTGATACTTCTACAGCAGAGTCAGGATCAGATGTTGAAGATGTTATCTCTCCTATAAAAGGAAGGGATGCTGGGACTGCACGATTGACTCCTGTGTATGAAGAAGTAAAACCTCTGACTTGTGCCTTTGGAATGCTGAGAACCATATGTTATGAGAAATATCTTTTTCTGAACCAGAGTTTGATAACAGACTTGAAAAACTGAAACACGTTAGTGTAAAATTTCACAAGTTTTTGATAAAGTGGCAAAGATGCTTGGAATGCAATAATGCTGATACCTTTCAAAACATACATTCTGTGGAAATGCAACACACCATGAGCAAAATAAGAATATTGTATCCAGTTTCCCTATGGTAGGGGAAACAACCACTCAAACAAATAGATACATATGATTTTTTGTTTAGGAGGAGACTGGGATTGTTGGGATGGGATTGAGTGATGATTATTGGCTGGTTCATTAACTGCTTTGCCGGGATTCCACTGGTTGAGGTCATATTGCGAAGCTAACTACGTTTAGGTGGATATCTAAAACTGAACTCATTCTGTTTAGGTTTCTTTGAATTAATTTGATTGCCAGCACCTGGAGGACTTTCCATTTGAGTTGGGTTGTTCATTAACTGCTTTGCTGGTATTTCACTGGTTGAGGTCCTAACCATGGTTAGGTGGATATATAAAACTGACTATGTTTAGGGTTCTTGGAATTAAGTTGACTGCCAGCATGTGAAGGACTTCCCAAATGAGTTAAGCTGTTGTAGATGCTTTTGTAGCTTCGGTAGGTATTCCCACAAGAGGCCTTGGTGTCAAGCATGTGGGAATCTTCGCTGGCACCAGATTACACTTTCGTTTTGGTGAAAATGCCCTTGGATTTGTGTTGGGGCTTCATGGGTTTGGTGATGGGTTTTGTGGGCTTGTGTAGGAGCTTCACATCCACAAAGAAGAATAAAATATTCTAATTTAATGTTGAGTTTAGAAGGGGTTCCTAAACTCACTCATTAGACTCCTATATGAGGAGAGGAGAGATTGTGACAAATCTCATTGTGTCATTATGTATTTAACATAAGTGAGTGAGCACTTGTGGTAGGAGCTTGGAAATTTCAGCAAGGGAAATTCTTCAATTTTAGCATATCTGGCCTAAGGTTTTTTGGAAATTCTATTTCTGTTTTCAACCAAGGAAGGCTTATGTTTTTCAGCCAAGAAAGGATACACGTGTGAGGAGAAGAGGAGAGAAAAGGCCACACGTGTGGAGCAAATCGTACAACAATCCATACAGGTTCGCACGTGTGAGAGTAGCAGTCCGTACAACCGCACGTGTGGTATGGAAAAGGTCCGTATAGTCACACATGTGACAACTGTACAGGTCCGCACGTGTGAGTTTTGGGCAGTTTGGCAGGTCCGTATAGGCTGATGTCAGCAGGGTGTACAGATGGTTTGCAGCAAGTTTGCGAATTGGAATTTGTCCTGGTAATTTTGCTGAATTTTTAGTTTTTTAGAGGACTAGTTTTGTCCTTTGTCTTGGTGGAATTGTGACTGCTGAGAGGGCTGATTTTGCCCTCAGAAATTTCTGAAGTTGACAATTTATGGAACATAAAATTGTGCCTCAAGTGCTTGGATGATTTATCTCTGATCTTGTTGTTTTCGTTGTTGTAATTTTCAGTCAATAATTTCAGTGTAAAATTGTTCAGTGATAACAACTACGGTTTACTATTTGGCTTACTTGGAAGTAATTTTCAGATCTGAAATTAGTTGCATGAAAAATTGACAGTTACCACTATACAAAGCAATTGCTACTACCTCCCACGCCTCAATGCGACTTGCCAGCTATATAAAACTGACCTCGTTTTGTTTAGGGTTGGAATGAAATTGACTACCAGCACCTGAAGGACTTCCCACATGAATTAAGTAATCTTTCGTTAGCAATACAGAAAGCAATTACCATTACATCCCCCATGCCTTAATATGACTTGCTAGTTGTGCTGCTTGTAGGAGACTGAGTGGGAGGAGCACCTCATTTTCTGACATCCCATCTATTATGAGATCAAAGGGAGGTTTCACTGCCTTTACTAGGACTTGGGAGGCTCCCTCTCCAATTTCTGTTTGTTATATAGACTAGAGATGCTTGGCTTGTTTCATGAGGGAGGTTTTCGGACACAAGACGTAAACTCTGTGTGGACCTCCCTAGCGAGAGTCCATAAGAAGGATCATTGTTTTCTTCCTTGTTTACCAAACTTCTTGGCGTAGCAACGACAAGCAATGGCTTACATCGCTTCATATATTAGATCAATGAGATCTTGGGTTTCCTCTTGAACCTCCCCCTTGATGTGTAGACCAACCTCCATAAGACTTTTGTGGAGCTCTTGTTCCAAACCTTAGGGTAGATATCACCAAAGCAGTAGACGTACCAACACTAGGTGGTCTCAAAGCTGGACTCACTCAACACAAAACGTACCAACTCTAGGTGGTCTCAAAGCTGGACTCACTAAACACAAAGTACTACTCTCCTATGGTTAGGTGGATACATAAAATCGACCTCATTCTAAGCGCCTGAAGGACATCCCACATGAGTTAGGTGATTCGTTAACTGCTTTGCTAGGATTCCACTGGCTAAGGGCATAGTGTGAAACTACCAATGGTTAGGTGGATATTTAAATTGACCTTATTTGGTTTAGGGTTCTTATAATTAAGTTGATTTCCAACACTTGAAGGAATTCACACATAAGTTAAGTTAGTTGTTACCCTAGAACAAGAAACTACTATTACATCCCACACCTTAGTAGGACTTGCCATTCATGATTCTTGTAGGGGACTAAGTCGAAGGAGCACCTCATTTTCAAACATCTCATCTATTATGAGATTAGAGGAAGGTTTCATTTCCTTTATTGGGACTTGGGAGGCTCTCTCTCCACTTTCTTTTGTTATCTATATTAGAGATCCCTGACTCTTTTCACGAGGGAGGTTTTTCGACATAGTCCATGATCCTTGTGAAGATCTCTTTGGCCAAATCCCATAAGGAGGATCACCATTTTCTTCCCTATTTTCTTGCTTGCTTAGGGCAACAATGATAGGAAAATGCCCACACCACTTCAAATTCTAGATCAAGGAGTTCCATGATCCTTGTGAAGATCTCTTTGGCCAAATCCCATAAGGAGGATCACCATTTTCTTCCCTATTTTCTTGCTTGCTCAGGGCAACAATGATAGGAAAATGCCCACACCACTTCAAATTCTAGATGAAGGAGTTCTTGGGTTTCCTCTTGACCCCCAACCTCATGGTAGACATCACCAAACCTATAGACATAGCAAACATAGGAGGTCCTAGGGTTGGAGTCACTCCACATAGAGTAGTACACTCTGAAGGTTAGGTGGATATATAAAACTAACCTCATTTTGTTTAGGGTTCTTTCAATTAAGTTGATTGCAAACACTTGAAGGACTTCCCACATGAGTTGGGTTGTTCATTATCTACTTTGCTGGGATTCCACTAGTTGAGGTCATAGTGTGAAGCTAACTATGGTTAGGGGTATATATAAAATTGAGCTTATTCTATTTAGGGTTCTTGGAATTGAGTTGATTGCCAAAACTTAAAGGAATTCCCACACAACTTAAGCTAGTTGTTGTTACCACTACAAAAAGCAGTTACTACTATATCCCATGCCTCGATAGGACTTGCCATCTATTCCAATTAAGTGGGACTAAGTCAGAGGAGATTAGAGGAAGATTTCATTGTCTTTAATGGGACTTGGGAGGCTCCCTCTTCACTTTCTTTTGCTGTCCAGGTCATATATGCATGGCTATTGTCATGAAGGAGTTTTTCAAACACATGCCAGGATCTTGCATAGACCACTTTGGCCAGAGCCCACAAGGAGGATTACCTCTTTCTTCCTTGTTTTCTTCTTGCTTGGGGTAGCAACGACAAGGAAAGGCCCACACCACCTTAGATACTATATCAATGAGATCTTCAGTTTCCGCTTGAAATTGCACCCCCAACCCTGCTCTACCCCCTCTTGATAGGTAGAGCAACCTCAACAAGACTTATGAGGAGCTCTCATTCCAAACCTCATGAAAAACATCACTAAATTGATAGACTTGCCGACTCCACAAGGTTCTTGAGCTACAATGTAGAGTACTACTCTCCTACTCTGTTTGAGCAACTAGTCTTACATTTGGAGGTTCTTTCCCATGATGTTGGGTGTTAGGATTGATAGACCTCTTCAACCTAGGGCTCCTCCCAAGATTGCACAACAAGGCCCTCTTAAACCCCGAGGTTATCTAGGAAACATTCTTCGATAGTGCATTCTCCCCTTAGCGATGATTGATGACTTGGTTGGGGAGCCTTCTCCTATTTCCCCTCATTTCACAATTGCCTCTAGTTCTAGCATGTCATAACATTTTCTCTTTATATGTGTCATGTACTTAGTTCTTTTTTTCCTTTTGATAGAGGAGAAATAGGAGTTTCTTTCACACTCCTATTATGTACTTACACTGGATGTACTTTTGTGTCCCATTGATCTACTTATTGTGGTCATTTGTTGGACATTAATAAAATTATATTATTGTATCATATCTATCTAATGCCGATGTAAAGTGAAAATGTATGCTATAGTGAGGGGTTGGGATTGTTGTCGAGATGAGATTGGGCAATGATTTTTGGATGGTTCATTAAATGCTTTGCAGGGATTTCACTATTGGAGGTCATTGTAAGAAGCTAGGATGTACTTGACCAACCTCCTTGCGTGGTGGGGTACTAAATCAATCCATAAACAATCTTACAACAAAATTTGAGAAAACTTAAATTTTCTCTTGGTCTTTTATTAGAGATATAAATTTTCTTATCTTTATCTAAGTGCTTCATGAACACATTTGAAGTATTTAAACTCATTTATATGCATATTTAATCACAAGTAAACCATTATAGTCATAACATTTAACCATTAGACAAAGACTGACAAGAAACTTATCTTGCATAAAAGTTGAACATGCAAAGTTGCTGCCAAGAGCAATTTTCCATTCCACTGTAGGTTGCAATGTGGACACCACTTCTAAACTAGGAAATAAGGTGACAAGGGAAAGGATGATCCATTGGCTTACTTTCTTATAGAGATTCTTTTGAAAACACAAGAAGCTTATCTTGCATAAAAGTTGAACATGCAAAATTGCTGCTAAGAGCAATTTTCCATTCAACTGTAGGTTGCAATGTGTACACCACTTCTAAGTTGGGCAATAAGGTGACAAGGGAAAGGATGACCCATTGGCTTACTTTCTTGTAGAGATTTTTTTGAAAACATTGCTGCAGGTCTAAGCTACTCAAGCTATTCAATTAGGAAAATGCAAGAATGTTGGTGCAAATTCTTTGAAATTCCAATTACTAACGCTCACCCAAGCATGTGAGCAATCCCTTGCCCTTAACACTGACACTGGCCCATTCCACTGCAAATGTACCAATTGCATTAAGAACCCTTCATGGCTAGGTTACAATTTTGGCATGGGTTTCCTTGAGTGGGTCACAATTCTAGTACGGGTTCCATGCTCTCAAGAACTATGCTTCACTCAAGAATTCATTTCCTACCAATACAAATTAAGCTCCTCAAATCAAGACCCATTTAGGGATTCAACAACAATGAAACAATGTCTTTTGAATACTTTCCTACTTCCATACAATGAGGAATATCTCTTTATTATCTGTGCATAATTAACATAAAGTTTTCAACAATACATCGTAGTCACTTGTCACCCCCTGGAGTTTCAACCCTAAGATGGCCTTCAATTATGAGCACTTCTTGAAGATAAGGGATGGCCTTACTGTCATTGTAGAGTACACTTGATGACATTAGTCACATGGTCGCAAGATTCCACTTGACTAGTTCAAGGTTTGCTCTCACTAGCTCCAAGTCAAATCTAACCACCATCGCAGTCGCTTGTCACCCGAGTGTCGGCCCTAAGACGACCTTCAATTATGAGCACTTCTTGAAGCTAAGGGATGGCCTTACTGTCATTACAAAGTACACTTGATGACATTGGTCAGATGGTTGCAAGATTCCACTTGACGAGTTCAAGGTTTGCTCTCACTAGCTCTGAGTCAAATCTAACCACCATGGCCCATGGTTGGAGAGGATCTATTAGTTTTTCCACCTACAAAAGGTTACGCTAGAAGAGTAATTTCATTTTGAGATGTACCCTTTATTACAAAATTTTGAGGGATATTTTATTGTTGTTTCGGGTCTCGAGGTGATTTCTTTCTACTGTTGTTTGTTATCCATATCATAGGTGATTGGTTGTCTTCTGCTTGAGCTGATTACACAAAAACAAGAGACCTTACTTGGTCCACCTAGGCCTGGTCCCATTAGGTGGATTACCCCCTTGTCTATCTCAAGTGTAGGTGGCAACAAATGTCATGTAGACCTCTAGTTTGGATACACGTTACTAGATCAATAACAACACAAACAATCTTCTTGTTCAATGGCCGTTAGACTCACTTCTAGGAGGACTTGAAGGAGTGCCAAGTTCTAAATTTGAATGTGGATTAGCTTACAATCCCTCATTTGTTGCTTAGAATCCCATTACTAGATCATTCTCGACTTCCTCAAATGTTAGGAGAACTTCTACTTACTGCTTTCAGTTTCTTCCTATGTTCACCCAACTAGGCCCTCTTACTAGCCTTGGGTACTCCCTGATGACTTTATCAAGGAGTTTATTGGCACTTAAGTCATAATGATTTAAACAATAATAGATGCTTCTTATTCCTTCTAGTTTTGCATCTTTATTCTTTTAGCTGGTAGGGGTGTTAACTCCAGGATCCATCCCTTGGAATATTGTAAGAGAAAAACAATATTGCAAAAGTTAGGAAGGCCATGAAAGGAAATTTAGAGCATGTGCCTCTGTTATCGATAGTAGCCTTTCTCACTTTAGGATCAATACTCCTTTGATCCAATGGGGGTATCTCTAAATTTCATCAATATATTCAATTAAGCTCTCATACTCTAGATATTCCAATCAAGCATAGTGGAAATGCTGAAAATATATAGATTTTGATTGAGTATTTTGAATCAGCTTTTGTAACAAATGGTCAATCCTTGCATTGATTGGGCATTGGCATCGAAAAAAATTCAAGAACACAAGTTAAAAGAGGAGGCATAAGCACATAGAAATCTAGGAGTGCAAGGGTGCACCAAGAACCGTGCAAAATGTACATCACCGATTCCAATTCATAGCTCTCATGAAGGCAATCAAAGCGAGAATCTTTAAAACATTCACAAAGAAGATGAAACAATCAAATATTTGGACCAATCAATATTCCATTAAACAAAGTTGCTTATAGATAGCATAGGTTGAGCAATGGTTTTTTATTCCCTCTTAATCACAAGGAACTTCAAAGGATTATGAAACGACAACTTTAGTTTGTATTGACCTAAACTTGTAGGAGATACAATCCATTGTAGGAGAGGGAGACAAAGTGAATCTTCTAGATATTTTGAATGTAGATCTCTAATCTAGCAATCTAAAATGAAGAAAAAGGAAAAGATAAACCAGCTCACAAAACCAATAACAATAACTAGTGCCAAGAGATGCGACCCTTTGATAAGTTTGTCCTCTCTATTTAAGAAACACAAGTATGCCTTTAAACCTTTTGTGGATATTGTTGTATTAATTGTTGTCCATAATCCCAAGAGGGATGACTATATTAACTCCTCTTCATGATCTTTATTTGTTTCTTCGAAAAGTTATCCTCCATTCACTTGATAATGCTTGACAGTAATTTCAAAGCACTTTTCTTAGTATTGAAGACAATCTCAATTTGAGGAAGAAGAGCATGATTAATCACATTTATTCTAGTCCTTCGATAGCCTCATCTGTATTGAATAGACATTCTATGGACAATTCATAGAGAAATCACCCAATTGGGAATGCATGCCCTCTTTTGGCACTCAATCTTCAAGTTTTGGGGTTCATTTCATGTTCATCCTTGATCCATGAGGTCCACTTTCTCTACGATGACCCAGTTAAAGATTGGCCATTAGGAGAGATTGTTTCTCATTTGAACATGGTCACTGCACCTAAAAGTATCAAGTTTCTACCATAATGAGTGGGGTAATAATTTTTTATCTCCACGATAGCCCGGTTAAAGATTGACCATTGGGAGATGCAATTTATTCTTGAGATTTGGTGTTTATGCCCGATGATTAGGTCAAAGGGGCACTTAGACCATGACTTCGTTCATGCTCAAGCAATTGTAGCTCTCTTTCCAATGAGGCAACTATGCTTATTGGTCTTCCTCTTCTCAGTAAGAGTGGATTCTTGATTTTGGAGCTCCTTGGCATATGATTAAACATTAACACCTTCTCTTTGATTATAGACAACAACACAACGGAGAGAAAGTTGTTATTGGTGACAATTCAGCCCTACACGTTACAAGCCATGGTGATGTCATCATAGAGACAATTAAGATTGGAGATGTTCTTCATGTTCCAAGTGTGGGACCAAATCTTATTTTTATTTAATGCATTACACACACCAATAAAATGGTGGACTGCTAGCTAGATCAATGGGTTGTAAAGGACATGAGTGACAGTTTAAAGTGGTTTCTAAAAGGGATTACGATGAATCAGATCAATCATATGTACAAATTGGGGAAGACTTCTTCTATGTAGCCAAAAGGGGTTGTTGCTATGGTGGTCATTATCAATGACATTAGTATGTTATGTGGTACCAATGTCCTAGTCATTCCAACTTTGGATCTTTACAACCTACGAGTTGTCTGCACATGGCATATGACCTTCCACAAATTGAATCACCCAATGGTGTTTGTGAGGGGTGTGTGATGGGGAAATATCATCAAGAGTCCTTTCCCAAGAACAAAGTGAGGTAAGCTTCTCAACCACTTTTGCTAATTCATAGTGACATTATGTAGTTCCATGGCCACCAATCCTCTTGGGGAAGCCAAGTATGTGCTCACCTTTATTAATGATTTTTCCTAGTTTCTTTGGGTATACACTATTATTAAATCCAACAAGGAGGTGTTCGGGAAGTTCAAGGAATTCAAAACTATAGTGAAGAATCAAAGCAAGAGGAAGATTGAGTGTTTCAAGAATGATGAAGTGAATATATCGGCAGGGATTTCTAGTCATTTCTTACTTCACATGACATCTCTCGGTAGAAAACTGTTCCTTATAAGATAAGGTGATATAATTTTATTAATGCCCAACAAATGACCATACAAGTAGGTCAATGGGACTATTGACTACAATGGTGTGATACATAGCAAGAGTGTAGAAAATGATTCCTAAATAAAGCAAGGTGTAGAAAGTGAAATAAACTGAAGTATTTCTCTAAGCCAAGACAAACCAAGCACAAGCTCTAAGCTAAAACAAATCGAGCATTGATAGTGGAAAAATTTTGGGAGAGATGGACCCAGAATCTAGAATACAAATAATGCAAGCATATCAGGATTCACTAGCACTGGCTGCCTTAACATCCTAGGCAAAGTGAGGAAACTCCAGATAGAGTGTTGTATGGAGGAGGACTTGGGAGGTAATTTGTATTGAGCATTATGCCACAACTTGGATGAGGATGCTCGTTGCTGAGGCGTGGGTGGCCTCATTTGACTACTAGTAAGGGATTTGGAATAACAATGATGCTCGGGTCTCTAGGCAACAATGATACCCCTCAAGCTCACATTGATCTAGGATTGAGAGCCAAACTGCTAACGATTTGTCTCTTGGCACCCGTTGTAGAAGGGGGCACTTGAAAGAAAGAAGTGATCAATTGAGTGAACATTGGTCCAGGGGATGGCCAATTAATATGCGATCAAAGTCTAAGGGTATCCTATATGTATAGAGCCAGGCAAAGTAGGTTGGAATATTCAAAGAAACTCGATAGGGTCTGTGGCTCCCTATGTTAAATTATGAGCTTGATTTCATATGCGGATTATTTCTTTAAATTCTTCAACACTTTGATTCCAACTTAATACATTTCAACAATATAGAATCATAACTGAATAGCAATAGCCATGTAGATACATAAGCATGCAAATCAACAACACAGATACCTTGGGGAAACCCTGTACAGGGAAAAAAAACCCCAGCAAACGATCTTCCTTTATTGCATTAATAATGTATGATCACTTACAAATATCCACCATGAAAAATCTGCTCACTTAGACCAGACTGTAAGACCTTGTAGAAGTAGAGAGACTTGGCTGAAATAATCTCTTGTTATTGACCAGACTGTAAGACCTTGTAGAAGTAGAGAGACTTGGAACAATGTATGTGAGATATTGTGAAAAAGACTTATGAATGGAAGCATTGATAGATACAAGGCGAAGATTCATGGCTAGAGGGTTCTCCCAGGAGGAGGGAGAGGACTATGATAACAACTTGTTCCAGTAACTAGAGATATACCTCTATCTGAGCCATAATATCTCTTGCAGTATCCATGGGTTGAAGTTTACATCAGATGGATGTAAAGACTATTCTTCTCAACAGAGTAATTGGAGAAGAAACATATGTAGAGAAACCTCAAGGTTTTGAGGTATACCAGAAAGAGACCCATGTATGTAGATAGAAGAAGACCTTGTATGGATTCAAGCAACTTGGTGCAGAGCCTCTCATGTACAACTGAAGCGTGGTGAAAACTTCCTATGACAGAGGAAGTGTATCGAAATGGCTCTTCAGAAGCTCAGGAAGATGGATTGCAAATCCATGGCAAACTCCCATGATGACAGATCTGAAGAAGTCGAGAGACTCTAATCCAGTAGACCCGTCCCTGTATCGACAATTCAATGGCTCGTTAATGCATTTGGAGAGTACTCAGCTGGATATTTGCGTTGCCGTGAAAATAGTTTCAGGTGGAACCTAGCCATGAAAATTGAATAATTGCAAAGCATGCCTTGAAATATCTTTGTGGGACGTTTGAGTTATGATATACAGCTGCATGGATTTATTGATTCAGATTGGGCAGGGAGTGGAGATGACAGAAGAAGTGCTTCTTGGATATGTTTCAATTTGAGCTTTGCCACGATATCATGGTCTAGCAGGAAACAAAAGTATGTTGCACTCGACACTGCAGAAGTAGAGTATATTCCAGCTTGTGATGATTGTACGAAAGCAGTGTGGTTTCGTAATATTGTTTCTGGACTATTTGATTAGGTGTTGGATTCGATCGTGATATATTGCGATAACCAGAGCTGTGTGAAGCTCTTAGAGAAACCAGTGTTCCATGACAGGTCGAAACACCTTGAGATCAAGTACTATTTTCTCCAAGATAAAGTCCAGAGGGGAGAAGTGGTTCTCCAATACATCTCCACTGATGAGCAGATAACAAATATTTTGGTAAAGCCTCTGTCCAAGATGAAAAGTTTGCGTACTTAAGTGACAAGATGGGACTCGTGGAGATGAATTCCTTATTGGAAAGGGAAGTGATTACTCCCCATGTTGGGAGGGAGCACTGATATATATGGACAGTCATTTTCTAGTTTGGAAAATGGTCTAGGTTGGGTAGTCACTTTCCAGTCCGGAAAGTGGTCCAAGATTTTTCATGGACAATCATTTTCCAGTTAGAAAAATGGTCCAGAATAGACAGTAATTTTCGTAACGAAAATGGTCCTACAGATTGCTGATGTACCATAGACATCGATTCCCCTTGTGGCCAGTGTGGGGGAATGGTCTAGGACAATCATTCTCCTTAACAATCACTCTGAGAAGTAGTCAAGCAGAATGGTCTGCCTCTTTGGGCAGTCATTCTTTCGAAGTTCATAGTTGTGGGAAGTTTCGAAGAATGGTTCGATGTAGGAGGTTGGTGCAGGACAATCATTCCCCAGGGCAGACTCATCTCTCCAGGTTTCACTGTAAATCGTGCCGAAAGAATGGCCCAGTTAGGTTGAATGGTCTAGGTTCAACAATTTGGGACAATTATTCTTCCATGTTTGGGAAGAATAGTCCAGACATCCCATGGCTGATGTTTAATTTTCCGAGGGAAGATGCTCTTCCAGACCTCATAGATGTGAGTGGAAGAATGGCCCAGATAACTCAATTCGTATCATGACATCGTTGATATCAAATGATATGATTATTGTGGAGATTGTATGTCTCTGGACAATAGTTGTATGCTACTTTGATGGATGTGATCCACTGGTAGTGACTATGTGTCACTGGTTAGTAGCTGTGTGCTACTAGGAGTGGTTGTGTACCACTGGATAGTAGTTGTATACTACTATGAGTAGACGTAGTTGTGTTCTATTAGATGGCATTGTTCTGATTTCCATGGAGAGTATCTAGTTGGATAGTGATGATGGTGCTCGTGATTTGATCATGAGATAGCCTATGTGGCTATGATGATGCTACTAGTTGAACGATTTGTTTGTGCTCAAGACCATTGCCTTTAATACCTCCCTAGCTAGGAGGGAGTGTTGATATTACGGTAGTTGCGGGAGTTATTAACCTCTACATGTAACCTTTGACAAGTCTAGAATATTCCGGGAAGCAAGAGGAACCCTAGAAGGTTAGGAAATAACCTTAGAAGACAAGTTGGCTCAAGATAATAATTTATATTAAATTATTATCCTCTAGAAG
>ML828471.1:52872-73898 GCA_009831015.1 Picea engelmannii | reverse complement strand
ACATAAATTGTTATTATTTTATTATTTTATTATTTTATTATTAATTTCTTTTTATTATTATTATTTTAATGTGTTATGTCACATGAACATATCTCCCATACTGGGTTGTAGAGAGCCTCTCAAAACAATTACTTTTATTTTTCATTTTGAATTTATAACATGCTCTTTCCATTCTTTATTACAGTTGCATCAACCTCGAGCATTCAAGCCCCTTCTTCTCATAGGATAATAAAGAACAAACATTTTTGGGATACATGTAATAGCCATTCCCAAAACATAGGTCAACAAAAGGAAAATAGATAAAAAGTGTTAAGTATGGGTACATTACCCCTATCAAGGCCTCCCAGTAATATAATACCCCTAGGACAAACCCAAATTGTACATATAAATGTAACTATAATTATACATATAAGATGGTGAGTTGATGGTACAAGATCGTTGGTTCAGTTATTCGCGCATTGATTCAGTGTGTGATAATCTCATACCAAATAAGTGTGCACATTTATAATGTAGCGCGCACCTGTGTAAGTGTGTGAGGATTGTTGATGCAGGAGCATCTCTCCATGCGTCCAGCCGGCCAGCCAGCCACGTCAGTGCGCATGCATTCGTATGCTAAGAGGGAGGCGCAGCCTCATTTAAAATTGTAATGAATGTAATTAAATATGCTTAGGCTGGTGAGCCATGGAAGCCGTGGCTTTGAGCAGGCATTAGATAGGATCGGCTTTAATGCTAGATCGGTTGAGATCTAGATCCATAAGCTGGACTAGACAGTCATTGAATGTAATTTAATAGAGTAGGTAAATCCTGGAGGGAAGCGCTCGATGAGCACCTCGGGTAAAAGAGATTTTCAAATCTCATTTTGGGAGATAAGGTTGAAGGAGGAGCCAGAGAGAGCTCAGGAACACCATTTGTAAAAATATAGGCATTTGCCATTTTTAATATAAACAGAAGCAGTTTTTCCTGCATGTGTTATGTCTTATATGCATATCTGTGAGTGTTCATTATATGTTGTAAATGTATGTGTTATGTTGATGCATTCTGCAGGAGTTCGTTTGATTTCAGGTTGAAGGTATTTGAGGCTTCATGCCAGGAGGGTATGACAAAACGTTGAGGTTCTGATAGCCGTGCACAGGAAGATGCACTTCTGAACTCTGAGGAGTCAGACAGAGACGTGTTGAGGCACAGGACTGAAATCATCAACTCAGGAAGAAGATCTGTGAGGTTGTTGAACACCTTAGGAGGTAAGGCTATGTAACTGAAACACAGTTGCAGATAGAACTTATTGTAACTTCTGTAGAGCTCTGCCAGGTGGGCATCGAGCGTATGTAGGCAAGGAGTGCACAGAGAAGGAACTTTGTCGTGAGTTCAAAGGAAACAGAATCACTGAGGATTCTGGGAGGCTCTGCCAGGAGGACATTGAGCGAGTGCATAAGCGCACAAGAGACCAGAACTATGGAACGTTCTGTGGGAGAAGGGACTTCACCAGAAGGGTGTCAAGAAAGTGTGCAGGTAAGCACAGGAAGAAGACGGGAACACTTTGAGTTCTGGGAGTGAAGAAAGGTCCACTGAGGGAAATTTCACTGGGTTGTTGAATACCCAAAGAGACTTAGCCATAGGTCGCTTGAACTGAAGGATAGCTAGGAAGGAATCCGTTTTATTCTCCATCTGAGGGAGGAAGAAGACGAAATCCCCCAAAGGGGTCTGAGTGTTTACGCAATCTCAGAAGAGATAGCACCCTGGTGCGTGAAGACTCTGCAAGGAGCGCAGGAGTCGGAGGAATCCTTTGAGGATCCGATAGGAGAAGAAACGATCGGGAGGAGTTGCATGGAGGATAGCCTCAGGAGGAGGAGCGCACAAGAAGATAGGTCTGAGCTATTAGATCTGGGGAAGGATCACCGACAGACGTCGGATCTGCAGAAGCTACGAGGGCGTTAAGAGCCATCGGGATATCGGCGCATCGAGGATATCAATGGTGTGAGGAGAGTCCCTCGACATTAGAAACCCTGAATTAGAGAGACGGGATCTGGACAATCCATTTGGGCGGAAGGCACGTGGCGGAGATCCAGCGCCATTAGTATTTGACGTATCAGGAAATCGGCATTCCCATGGACAAAGACATCGGGGAAATACAGGTTGAAAACCCTGACATGATCTGAGCCGTCCGTTAGAAGGAGACATGTGGCGGAGATCAAGCACCCATCGGCACATCGCCTATTGGGACCTCATGAGAAGAAGAGTGGAGACTTGAGCGTCAAGAGTTGCGAGGCGTGAGGACACGAAGAGGAGACAAGATCAGAATCGTCTGTCTAAGGGACAGGTGTCGAAGATCTGAAGCGGGTCGACATAAGCAGTCATCGGGAAATCGTAGTCCCTGAAGAAAAGAGGAACGGGACATTGCTAGTCTCGAAATCCTAAATAAATCGGGATCGTCCATCTAGGAGGACGCGTGGTAGCAATCGAGCGCTACCGGGAGAAGCTCGTCAGAAGGCTTCATCGGCAGATCGGGATTCGGGATATCGGAGATCCCGGGCACAAAGGTTTCGTGCACTTTGAAATCGCGATACGCGATTTCCCGATAAGGTATATAGCGTGGGCCACACGGAAGTCGGTGGAGGACAGGTGGCAGATAGGTGGCAGGTCAAAGGCCGGGAGCCGTTGGAGGACCAGCGCATCGGGGATCGGCATATCGGATAATTCGTGGACGCGGAAAAGTTGCATTTCGAAACCGTGAACCCCGAAGCTCTAATGGGGAGTTTGACTACAGTTATACGGGGACTGGTCATGTGGACCTGGGACTAAACCAGGAAGGCCAGCCAAAAAGTAAGTGCGTCGGCAATCGGAGGATCGGGGATCCAGAGGACATGCGCGCATTGTCATCGCAAGTGCCGAAACTCCGATGGAGTGGTAAGACCAAGGTTACGGGGTAATGGTTGTATGAAGCAGGGAATAGCAGTAGGGGCTAGCGCGTGGAAGAAGAGTTCATCGGTAATTCGGGAATCGGGGATTCGCGAGGACAGATTTTTGTGACAGCGGTAAGTCTGAAACTCCGACAACCGATAAACAGTTTCTTGTGAGGAAATTGTTCACGGTTCATGCAGAGGCAGTGAAGGAAGGAAGAAAGGACCTGTGGATTGGGTCGAGTTATAAGAGTGATTCCCAAGGGAGTCTAAAGAGCCGCTTCGGCTCATGAAAAATTGAAATCGAACGATCCAGTGTGTAAGAGGTCAGGTGAATGAACCATGCGGGGTGATAGAAAGAACCTCTTTGCGTCAAGTGGTATCAGAGCGGGAACTTCACTTGTGCATTTCAGCTGAAGCGAGAAGGAAGAAGACAGAGTGTTGGAGGACTCTGTAATGATAGTTTGCAGATAGGCAACGATCAAGGAAACAGTCAGCAGGACTGTAGGATGAAGCTGGAACACTCAGGGATGCAGAGTGACAGCAGCAAGTTTGCCAGGAAGGAAGACAAGAATCGTAGCATGGCTACTGAAGGCCATAGGTCTACTGAAAGAAAGAAGCCAAAGCTAATGAGCGTAGTAGAAATGGATAAAGAGCTCACTGACATAAAGTGAGAGATGGAAGAGCTCGAATTGAAGATGCAGCAGAATAAGAAAGCCAAGAAGAGATGGGTTTATGAATGGCCCATGCAGAAGAAGAAGGCAATTTGGCCAGTCAAGCAGTTGATGGTCATGAGACAGTGCAGGCTGTTAAAGAGATGGCTGAGGTATGTTGAAAACCTCAGGCCCATAGAAAAGGAGGAAGAAATAGTTTACATATGTGAACCAGAAATTGGAGAAATTCTCGGTGAGGAGAATGATCAGAGATCAACTGAGGATCTCATAGGCTGCCAGGAGAGCAGTGGGGAGTTTCCATATTGCCAGGTGGCCAAGGGAACAGAAAAGAGATCGTCTGATGATCTTGAAAACTGCCATGAAGGCAGACAAGCAGAAGAAATTCCATATTTCCAAGAGGGAAACAGATTGAGATCAGTTGAGGACCTCAAAGACTGTCATGAGGACAGCAAAGGAATTTCGCATTTCCAGTTGGGCAATGATCAGAGATCGCTACGGGATCTCGAAGACTGCTAGGAGGGCAGTGGAAGCGTATTGAACTGCCAGGTGGGCAGAGATGAGAATTTGGGACCATCTGGAGGTCTCATGAAGAGTTCGATTCAGCAGGGGTTGCTGATGAAGATGGGATCAGTTGATCTCATGGTCTGCCAGGGAAGCAGCAGCGGAAACATCCCATATTTCCAGGTGGGCAGGGATGGGCCGATGAATTAGGATCAGCCAGAGGAGCTGACAGAGAAGATGAGCTCGCAAGGAGATCAGCAGGTTCAGCTAACAGACGTGAAAGATCAGAATGGCATTCTGGTGATTGGGGGAAATTCAATATTCCTGCCATTTACCCCAGAGGAGGCAGAAAATTCTATTGTAGATGGTGCAACAGCAGAAGAACAGTCACAACTGGAGATGACTGTCGAATAAGATGAATTGGAGAAGACTTTGAAATCTTCCCAAGCAGAAATGAAAGAAGAAAATGAGCATTCGGTGGAATGTCTCAACACATTCAGCCAGGAAGCTGAGAGCATTGTAGCATTGGAGCAAACAGCAGAATAAGAAGTAGAGGCGGAGGAAGAGAGTGAGCATTCCGAGGAATGGCTCAAAACCTTCATCATTGAAGCTGAACAGACTACAACATGGGAGTTTGCAGCAGGAGCAAAAGAGGAAAATGAGCATTCCGAGGAGTGGCTCGATATTTTCAGCCGAGAAGCAAAAAACACTGCAGCACGAGAACTTGCAGCAGCAAATGAAGAAGACACGGATAGCATATATTTTTCTGATCTATGGGATCAGATTGAATCCCTAGAGGAAAGGGTAAAAGTGCAGGGCGTGCACATCCAATGGGTGAAGTTGGAAATGGATGAAGGAGGTATGGGGGATCATAGCGATCTTCCCAATGGCCAAAACTTTTTGCAGTTGAGGAGACTGCATGAGAAAAACCAGCCACTGGAGCAGCTGGATAAGGTGATCATGGAGATCATACAGCTGATGTTGAAGTCAGCAGAAACTGCCAGCAAGGAGCAGCTAGGCAGAGGAAAGGCAGCAGCAGCAGCAGCACAGCGGAAGCAACAACAGTAGAATGGAGCAGATGGGAAGCTTCAAAGACTTATTTGGGATCCTGGAGGATTTCCAAACAGCTACGGGGAAAGCTCATGAGAAAGAGCTCATGATTTTTGCAGCTGTGGAGTATGATGCAGGACCATCTCTCCATGCGGCCAGACAGCCAGCCAGCCACGTCAATGCGCATGCATTCGTATGGTAAGAGGGAGGCACAGCCTCATTTAAAATTGTAATGAATGTAATTAAATATGCTTAGGCTGGTGAGCCATGGAAGCCGTGCCTTTGAGCAGGCATTAGATAAGATTGGCTTTAATGCTAGATCGGCTGAGATCTAGATCCATACGCTGGACTAGACAGTCATTGAATGTAATTTAATAAAGTAGGTAAATCCTGGAGGGAAGCGCTCGATGAGCACCTCAGGTAAAAGATATTTTAATATCTCATTTTGGGAGATAAGGTTGAAGGAGGAGCCAGAGAGAGCTCAGGAACACCAATTGTAAAAATACAGGCATTTGCCATTTTTAATATAAACAGAAGCAGTTTTTCCTGCATGTGTTATGTCTTATATGCATATCTGTGAGTGTTCATTATATGTTGTAAATGTATGTGTTATGTTGATGCATTCTGCAGGAGTTCGTTTAATTTCAGGTTGAAGGTCTTTGAGGCTTCATGTCAGGAGGGTATGACGGAATGTTGAGGTTCTGATAGCCGTGCACAGGAAGATGCACTTCTGAACTCTGAGGAGTCAGACAGAGACGTGCTGAGGCACAGGACTGAAATCATCAACTCATGAAGAAGATCTGTGAGGTTGTTGAACACCTTAGGAGGTAAGGTTGTGTAGCTGAAACACAGTTGCAGACAGAACTTACTGTAAGTTCTGTAGAGCTCTTCCAGGTGGGCATCGAGCATATGTAGGCAAGGAGTGCACAGAGAAGGAGCTCTACCGTGAGTTCAAAGGAAAAAAAATCAATGAGGATTCTGGGAGGCTCTGCCAGGAGGGCATTGAGCGAGTGCATAAGCACACAAGAGACCAGAACTGCAGAACGTTCTGTGGGAGAAGGGACTCCGCCAGAAGGGTGTCAAGAAAGTGTTCAGGTAAGCACAGGAAGAATAAGGTAACTCTTTGAGTTCTTGGAGTGAAGAAAGGTCCACTGAGGGAACTTTCACTGGGTTACTGAATACCCAAAGAGACTCAGCCAGAGGTCGCTTGAACTTAAGGATAGCCAGGAAGGAATCCATTTTATTCTCCATCTGAGGGAGGAAGAAGACGAAATCCCCCAAAGGGGTCTGAGTGTTTACGCAAGCTCAGAAGAGATAGCACCTTGGTGCATGAAGACTCTGCAAGAAGCGCAGGAGTCGGAGGAATCCTTTGAGGATCCGATAGGAGAAGAAAAGATCGGGAGGAGTTGCGTGGAGGATAGCCTCAGGAGGAGGAGTGCACAAGAAGACAGGTTTGAGCTGTTAGATCTGGGGCAGGATCACCGACAGACGTTGGATCTGCAGAAGCTGCGAGGGCGTTAAGAGCCATCGGGATATCGGCGCATCGGGGATATCAATGGAGTGAGGAGAGTCCCTCGACATCAGAAACCCCGAATTAGCGAGATGGGATCTGGACCGTCCATTTGGGCGGAAGGCACGTGGCGGAGATCCAGCGCCATTGGTATTTGATGTATCGAGAAATCGGCATTCCCGTGGACAAAGACATCGGGGAAATACAGGTTGAAAACCCCGACATGATATGAGCCGTCCGTTAGAAGGAGACACATGGCGGAGATCAAGCGCCCGTCGGCACATCGCCTGTCGGGACCTCGTGAGCAGAAGAGCGGAGACTTGAGCATCAAGAGTTACGAGGCGCGAGGACACAAAGAGGAGACAAGATCAGAATCGTCCATCTAAGGGACAGGTGTCGGAGATCCAGAGCGGGTCGACATAAGCAGTCATCGGGAAATTGGAGTCCCTGAAGACAAGAGGGACGGGACATTGCGAGTCTCAAAATCCTGAAGAAATCGGGATCGTCCATCTAGGAGGACGCGTGGAAGTGATCGAGCGCTACCGGGAGAAGCTCATCAGAAGGCTTCACCGGAAGATCGGGATTCGGGATATCGGAGATCCCGGGCACAAACGTTTCGTGCACTTTGAAATCGCGATACGTGATTTCCCGATAAGGTATATAGCGCGGGACACACAGGAGTCGGTGGAGGACAGGTGGTAGATAGGTGGCAAGTCAAAGGCCGGGAGCCGTTGGAGGACCAGCGCATCGGGGATCGGCATATCGGAGAATCCGTGGACGCGGAAACGTTGCATTTCGAAACCGCGAACCCCGAAGCTCCGATGGGGAGTTTGAATGCGGTCATACGGGGACTGGTCATGTGGACCTGGGGCTAAACCAGGAAGGCCAGCCAAAAAGTAAGCGTGTCGTCAATCGGAGGATCGGGGATCCAGAGGACATGCGCGTGTTGTCATCGCAAGTGCCGAAACTCCGATGGAGTGGTAAGACCAAGGTTACGGGGTAATGGTCGTATGAAGCAGGGCATAGCGGTAGGGGCTAGCGCGTGGAAGAAGAGTTCATCGGTAATTCGGGAATCAGGGATTCGTGAGGACAGAGTTTTGTGACAGCGGAAAGTCTGAAACTCCGACGGCCGATAAACAGTTTCTTGTGAGGAAATTGTTCACAGTTCATGCAGAGGCCGTGAAGGAAGCGAGAAAGGACCTGTGGATTGGGTCGGGTTCTAACAGTGATTCCCAAGGGAGTCTAAAGAGCCGCTTCGGCTCATGAAAAATTGAAATCGAATGATCCAGTGTGTAAGAGGTCGGGTGAATGAACCCTGCGAGGTGATAGAAAGGACCTCTTTGCGTCAAGTGGTATCAGAGCGGGAACTTCACTTGTGTATTTTAGGTGAAGCGAGAAGGAAGAAGATAGAGCACTGGAGGACTCTGTAATGATTGTTTGCAGATAGGCAATGATCAAGGAAACAGTTAGCAGGACTGTAGGATGAAGCTGGAACACTCAGGGATGCAGAGTGACAGCAGCAGGTTTTCCAGGAAGGCGGACAAGAACCGCAGCATGGCTACTAAAGGCCATAGGTTTGCTGAAAGAAAGAAGCCAGAGCTAATGAGAGCAGTAGAAATGGATAAATATCTCACTGACATAAAGCGAGAGATGGAAGAGCTCGAATTGAAGATGCGGAAGAATAAGAAAGCCAAGCAGAGATGGGTTTATGAATGGCCCATGCAGAAGCAGAAGGCAAGTTGGCCAATCAAGCAGTTGATGGTCATGAGACAGCGCAGGTTGTTAAAGAGATGGCTGAGGTATGCTGAAAACCTCAGGCCCATAGAAAAGGAGGAAGAAATAGTTTACATATTTGAACCAGAAATTGGAGAAATTCTCAGTGAGGAGAACGATCAGAGATCAGCTAAGGATCTCATAGGCTGCCAGGAGAGCAGTGGGGAGTTTCCATATTGCCAGGTGGGCAAGGAAACAGAAAAGAGATCGTCTGATGATCTCAAAGACTGCCATGAAGGTAGAGAAGCAGAAGAAATTCCATATTTCCAAGAGGGAAACAGATTGAGATCAGTTGAGGACCTCAAAGACTGTCATGAGGACAGCAAAGGAGTTTCGCATTGCCAGCTGGGCAATGATCAGAGATCGTTGCGGGATCTCGAAGACTACCAGGAGGGCAGTGGAAGCGTATTAAACTTCCAGGTGGGAAGAGATGATAATTTGGGACCATCTGGAGGTCTCATGAAGAGTTCGATTCAGCAGGGGTTGCTGATGAAGATGGGATCAGTTGATCTCATGGTCTGCCAGGGAAGCAGCAGCGGAAACATCCCATATTTCCAGGTGGGCAGGGATGGGCAGATGAATTAGGATCAGCCAGAGGAGCTGACAGAGAAAATGACCTCGCAAGGAGATCAGCAGGTGCAGCTGACAGAGGTGAAAGATCAGAATGGCATTCTGGTGATTGGGGGAAATTCAATATTCCTGCCATTTGCCCCAGAGGAGGAAAAAAATTCTGTTGTAGATGGTGCAACAGCAGAAGAATAGTCACAGCTGGAGATGACTGTCGAAGAAGAGGAATTGGAGTAGACTTTGAAATCTACCCAAGTAGAAATGAAAGAAGAAAATGAGCATTAGGTGGAATGTCTCAACACATTCAGCTAGGAAGCTGAGAGCATTGTAGCATTAGAGCAGACAACAGAAGAAGAAGTAGAGTCGGAGGAAGAGAGTGAGCATTCCGAGGAATGGCTCAAAGCCTTCAGCATTGAAGCTGAAGAGACTACAACATGGGAGTTTGCAGCAAGAGCAGAAGAGGAAAATGAGCATTTCGAGGAGTGGCTCGATATTTTCAGCCGAGAAGCAAAAAACACTACAGCACGAGAACTTGCAGCAGCAAATGAAGAATACACGGACAGCATATGTTTTTCTGATCTGTGGGATCAGATTGAATCCCTGGAGGAAAGGGTAAAAGTGCAGGGTGTGCACATCCAATGGGTGAAGTTGGAAATGGATGAAGGAGGTATGGGGGATCATAGCGATCTTCCCAATGGCCAAATTTTTTTGCAGCTGAGGAGACTGCATGAGAAAAACTAGCCACTGGAGCAGCTGGATAAGGTGATCATGGAGATCATACAGCTGATGTTGAAGTCAGCAGAAATTGCCAACAAGGAGCATCTAGGCAGAGGAAAGGCAGTAGCAGCAGCAGCGCAGCGGAAGCAACAATAGTAGAATGGAGCAGATGGGAAGCTCCAAAGACTTATTTGGGATCCTGGAGGATTTCCAAACAGCTACGGGGAAAGCTCATGAGCAGGAGCTCATGATTTTTGCAGCTGTGGAGTATGATCCAAGAGCATCTCTCCATGCGGCCAGCCACGTCAGCACGCATGCATTCGTATGGTAAGAGGGAGGCACAGCCTCATTTAAAATTGTAATGAATGTAATTAAATATGCTTAGGTCGGTGAGCCATGGAATCCGTGCCTTTGAGAAGGCATTAGATAAGATCGGCTTTAATGCTAGATCGACTGAGATCTAGATCCATACGCTGGACTAGATAGTCATTGAATGTAATTTAATAGAGTATGTAAATCCTGGAGGGAAGCGCTCGATGAGCACCTCAGGTAAAAGATATTTTCAAAACTCATTTTGGGAGATAAGGTTGAAGGAGGATCCAGAGAGAGCTCAGGAACACCATTTGTAAAAATACAGGCATTTGCCATTTTTAATATAAACAGAAACAGTTTTTCCTGCATGTGTTCTGTCTTATATGCATATCTGTGAGTGTTCATTATATGTTGTAAATGTATGTGTTATTTTGATGCATTCTGCAGGAGTTCGTTTGATTTCAGGCTGAAGGTCTTTGAGGCTTCATGTTAGGAGGGTATGACAAAACGTTGAGGTTCTGATAGCCGTGCACAGGAAGATGCACTTCTGAACTCTGAGGAGTCAGACAGAGACGTGCTGAGGCACAGGACTAAAATCATCAACTCATGAAGAAGATATGTGAGGTTGTTGAACACTTAGGAGGTAAGGCTGTGTAACTGAAACACAGTTGCAGACAGAACTTACTGTAAGTTATGTAGAGCTCTGCCAGGTGGGCATCGAGCGTATGTAGGCAAGGAGTGCACAGAGAAGGAGCTATGTCGTGAGTTCAAAGGAAATAGAATCATTGAGGATTCTGGGAGGCTCTACCAGGAGGGCATTGAGCGAGTGCATAAGCGCACAAGAAACCAGAACTGCGGAACGTTCTGTGGGAGAAGGGACTCCGCCAGAAGGGCGTCAAGAAAGTGTGCAGGTAAGCACAGGAAGAATAAGGGAACTCTTTGAGTTCTGGGAGTGAAGAAAGGTCCACTGAGGGAACTTTCACTGGGTTGTTGAATACCTAAAGAGACTCAGCCAGAGGTCGCTTGAACTGAAGGATAGCCAGGAAGGAATCCGTTTTATTCTCCATCTGAGGGAGGAAGAAGACAAAATCCCCCAAAGGGGTCTGAGTGTTTACGCAAGCTCAGAAGAGATAGCACCCTGGTGCATGAAGACTCTGCAAGAAGTGCAGGAGTCGGAGGAATCCTTTGAGGATCCGATAGGAGAAGAAAAGATCGGGAGGAGTTGCGTGGAGGATAGCCTCGGGAGGAAGAGCACACAAGAAGACAGGTTTGAGATGTTAGATCTGGGGCAGGATCATCGACAAACGTTGGATCTGCAGAAGCTGCGAGGGCGTTAAGAGCCATCGGGATATCGGCGCATCGGGGATATCAATGGAGTGAGGAGAGTCCCTCGACATCAGAAACCCCGAATTAGCGAGACGGGATCTGGACCATCCATTTGGGCGGAAGGCACGTGGCGGAGATCCAGCGCCATTGGTATTTGACGTATCGAGTAATCGGCATTCCCATGGACAAAGACATCGGGGAAATACAGGTTGAAAACCTCGACATGATCTGAGCCGTCCGTTAGAAGGAGACACGTGGCAGAGATCAAGCGCACATCGGCACATCGCCTGTCGGGACCTCGTGAGCAGAAGAGCGGAGACTTGATCATCAAGAGTTGCGAGGCGCGAGGACACAAAGAGGAGAAAGATCAGAATCGTCCATCTAAGGGACAGGTGTCGGAGATCCGGAGCAGGTCGACATAAGAAATCATCGGGAAATCGGAGTCCCTGAAGACAAGAGGAACGGGACATTGCGAGTCTCGAAATCCCGAAGAAATCGGGATCGTCCATCTAGGAGGACACGTGGCAGTGATCAAGCGCTACCGGGAGAAGCTCGTTAGAAGGCTTCATCGGCAGATCGGGATTCAGGATATCGGAGATCCCGGGCACAAAAGTTTCATGCACTTTGAAATCGCGATACGTGATTTCCCGATAAGGTATATAGCGCGGGCCACACGGGATTCGGTGGAGGACAGGTGGCAGATAGGTGGCAGGTCAAAGGCCAGGAGCCGTTGGAGGACCAGCGCATCGGGGATGGGCATATTGGAGAATTCGTGGACGCGGAAACGTTGTATTTCGAAACCATGAACCCCGAAGCTCTGATGGGGAGTTTGACTGCGGTCATACGGGGACTGGTCATGTGGACCTAGGGCTAAACCAGGAAGGCCAGCCAAAAAGTAAGCACGTCGTCAATCGGAGGATCGGGGATCCAGAGGACATGCACGCATTGTCATCGCAAGTGGCGAAACTCCGATGGAGTGGTAAGACCAAGGTTACGGGGTAATGGTCGTATGAAGCAGGGCATAGCGGTAGGGGCTAGCGCCTGGAAGAAGAGTTCATCGGTAATTTGGGAATCGAGGATTCGTGAGGACAGACTTTTGTGACAGTGGAAAGTCTGAAACTCCGACGGCTGATAAATAGTTTCTTGTGAGGAAATTGTTCACGGTTCATGCAGAGGCCATGAAGGAAGGAAGAAAGCACCTGTGGATTGGGTTCGGTTCTAACAATGATTCCCAAGGGAGTCTAAAGAGCCTCTTCGGCTCATGAAAAATTGAAATCGAACGATCCAGTGTGTAAGAGGTCGGGTGAATGAACCCTGCGGGGTGATAGAAAGGACCTCTTTGCGTCAAGTGGTATCAGAGCGGGAACTTCACTTGTGTATTTCAGGTGAAGCGAGAAGGAAGAAGATAGAGCACTGGAGGACTCTGTAATGATTGTTTGCAGATAGGCAATGATCAAGGAAACAGTCAGCAAGACTGTAGGATGAAGCTGGAACACTCAGGGATGCAGAGTGACAGCAGCAGGTTTGCCAGGAAGGCAGACAAGAACCGCAGCATGGCTACTGAAGGCCATAGGTTTGCTGAAAGAAAGAAGCCAGAGCTAGTGAGAGCAGTAGAAATGGATAAAGATCTCACTGACATAAAGCGAGAGATGGAAGAGCTCGAATTGAAGATGCGGCAGAATAAGAAATCCAAGCAGAGATGGGTTTATGAATGGCCCATGCAGAAGTCGAAGGCAAGTTGGCCAGTCAAGCAGTTGATGGTCATGAGACAATGTAGGTTGTTAAAGAGATGGCTGAGGTATGCTGAAAACCTCAGGCCCATAGAAAAGGAGGAAGAAATAGTTTACATATTTGAACCAGAAATTGGAGAAATTCTCGGTGAGGAGAACGATCAGAGATCAGCTAAGGATCTCATAGGCTGCCAGGAGAGAAGTGGGGAGTTTCCATATTGCCAGGTGGGCAAGGGAACATAAAAGAGATCGTCTGATGATCTCGAAGACTGCCATGAAGGTAGAGAAGAAGAAGAAATTCCATATTTCCAAGAGGGCAACAAATTGAGATCAGTTGAGGACCTCAAAGACTGTCATGAGGACAGCAAAGGAATTTCGCATTGCCAGCTGGGCAATGATCAGAGATCGTTGCGGGATCTCGAAGACTGCCAGGAGGGCAGTGGAAGCGTATTAAACTGCCAGGTGGGCAGAGATGAGAATTTGGGACCATATGGAGGTCTCATGAAGAGTTCGATTCAGCAGGGGTTGCTGATGAAGATGGGATCAGTTGATCTCATGGTCTGCCAGGGAAGCAACAGTGGAAACATCCCATATTGCCAAGTGAGCAGGGATGGGCAGATGAATTAGGATCAGCCAGAGGAGCTGACAGAGAAAATGAGCTTGCAAGGAGATCAGCAGGTGCAGCTGACAGAGGTGAAAGATCAGAATGGCATTCTGGTGATTGGGGGAAATTCAATATTCCTGCCATTTGCCCCAGAGGAGGTAGAAAATTCTATTGTAGATGGTGCAACAGCAGAAGAACAGTCACAGCTGGAGATGATTGTCGAAGAAGAGGAATTGGAGCAGACTTTGAAATCTGCCCAAGCAGAAATGAAAGAAGAAAATGAGCATTCGGTGGAATGTCTCAACACATTCAGCTAGGAAGCTGAGAGCGTTATAGCATTGGAGCAGACAGCAGAAGAAGAAGTAGAGGAGGAGGAAGAGAGTGAGCATTCCGAGGAATGGCTCAAAGCCTTCAGCATTGAAGTTGAAGAGACTACAACATGGGAGTTTGCAGCAGGAGCAGAAGAGGAAAATGAGCATTTCTAGGAGTGGCTCGATATTTTCAGCCGAGAAGCAAAAAACACTGCAGCACGAGAACTTGCAGCAGCAAATGAAGAAGACATGGACAGCATATGTTTTTCTGATCTGTGGGATCAGATTGAATCCCTGGAGGAAAGGGTAAAAGTGCAGGGCGTTCACATCCAACGGGTGAAGTTTGAAATGGATGAAGGAGGTATGGGGGATCATAGCGATCTTCCCAATGGCCAAAACTTTTTGCTGCTGAGGAGACTGCATGAGCAAAACCAGCCACTGGAGCAGCTGGATAAGGTGATCATGGAGATCATACAGCTAATGTTGAAGTCAGCAGAAACTGCCAGCAAGGAGGAGCTAGGCATAGGAAAGGCAGCAGCAGCAACAGCGCAGTGGAAGAAACAACAGTAGAATGGAGCAGATGGGAAGCTCCAAAGACTTGTTTGGGATACTGGAGGATTTCCAAATAGCTACGGGGAAATCTCATGAGCAGGAGCTCATGATTTTTGCATCTGTGGAGTATGATGCAGGAGCATCTCTCCATGCGGCCAGCCAGCCAGCCAGCCACGTCAGCGTCCATGCATTCGTATGGTAAGAGGGAGGCACAGCCTCATTTAAAATTGTAATGAATGTAATTAAATATGCTTAGGCTGGTGAGCCATGGAATCCGTGCCTTTGACCAGGCATTAGATAAGATCGGCTTTAATGCTAGATCGGCTGAGATCTAGATCCATACGCTTGACTAGACAGTCATTGAATGTAATTTAATAGAGTAGTTAAATCCTGGAGGGAAGCGCTCGATGAGAACCTCAGGTAAAAGATATTTTCAAATCTCATTTTGGGAGATAATGTTGAAGGAGGAGCCAGAGAGAGCTCAGGAACACCATTTGTAAAAATACAGGCATTTGCCATTTTTAATATAAACAGAAGCAGTTTTTCCTGCATGTGTTCTGTCTTATATGCATATATGTGAGTGTTCATTATATGCTGTAAATGTATGTGTTATGTTGATGCATTCTGCAGGAGTTCGTTTGATTTCAGGTTGAAGGTCTTTGAGGCTTCATGTCAGGAGGGTATGACAGAACGTTGAGGTTCTGATAGCCGTGCATAGGAAGATGCACTTCTGAACTCTGAGGAGTCAGACAGAGACGTGCTGAGGCACAGGACTGAAATCATCAACTTGTGAAGAAGATCTGTGAGGTTGTTGAACACCTTAGGAGGTAAGGCTGTGTAACTGAAACACAGTTGCAGACAGAACTTACTGTAACTTCTGTAGAGCTCTGCCAGGTGGGCATCGAGCGTATGTAGGCAAGGAGTGCACAGAGATGGATCTCTGTCGTGAGTTCAAAGGAAACAGAATCACTGAGGATTCTGGGAGGCTCTGCCAGAAGGGCGTCAAGAAAGTGTGCAGGTAATCACAGGAAGAATAAGGGAACTCTTTTAGTTTTGGGAGTGAAGAAAGGTCCACTGAGGGAAATTTCACTAGGTTGTTGAATACCCAAAGAGACTCATCCAGAGACTAAGTGTAGGGATTGCTCAGACAGACTTACACAATATTATGAGTCTGTGAATCTGCAAAGATGGAAAAATGGCTAAGTGTTGGGATATCTCGAACAGACTTACACAAGATTATGAGTCTGCAAGTCTGTGATTCCACCAAGATGAAAAAAATGACTAAGTGTTAGGATTTCTCGGATAGACTTACACAAGATTATGAGTTTGTGAGTCCGCAAGTCCATGAGTACACAAAGATGGAAAAATGATTAAGTGTTGGGATTTCTTAGACAGGCTTATACAAGATCATGATTCTGCGAGTCCACAAAGATGGAAAAATGACTAAGTGTTGGAATTTCTTGGACAGACTTACACAAGATTATCAATCTGCAAGTCCGTGAGCCCGCAAAGATGGAAAAATGACTAACTGTTTGGATTTGTCAGACAGACTTACACAAGATTATGAGTCTGCAAGTATGTGAGTCCGCAAATATGTAAAATGACTAAGTGTTGTGATTTCTCGGACAAAGTTACACAAGATTATGAGTGCGCAAGTCCGTGAGTCCACAAATATGGAAAAATGACTAAGTGTTGCGATTTCTCAGACAGACTTATACAAGATTATGATTCTGAAAGTCCACGAGTATGAAAAGATGGAAATATGACAAGTGTTGGGATTTCTCAGGAAGACTTACACAAGATTATGATTCTGTGAGTCCGCAAAGATGGAAAAATGACTATGTGTTGGGATTTCTCGAACAAACTTACACAAGATTATGAGTCTGCAAGTCCACGAGTCCGCCAAGATGGAAAAATGACTAAGTGCTGGGATTTCTCGGATAGACTTACACAATATTATGAGTCTGCGAGTCTACTAGTCCACGAGTCCGCAAAGATGGAAAAATGACTAAGTGTTGGGATTTCTCGGGCAGGCTTATACAATATTGTGAGTCTGCAAGTCCGCGAGTCTGCAAATATGGAAAAATGACTAAGTGTTGGAATTTCTCGAACAAAATTACACAAGATTATGAGTCTGCAAGTCCACGAGTCTGCAAAGATGGAAAAATGACTAAGTGTTGGGATTTCTCGGAGAGACTTACACGAGATTATGAGTATGCAAGTTCACAAGTCTACAAATATGAAAAAACTACTAAGTGTTTGGATTTCTTGGACATACTTACACAAGATTATGAGTCTGTGAGTCTGCAAGGATGGAAAAATGACTAACTGTTGGGATTTCTCAGACATGCTTACACAAGATTATGAGTTCATGAGTCTGTGAGTCTTCCAGTTCACAAAAATGAAAAAATGGCTAAGTGTTGGGACTTCTCGGATAGACTTATGAAAATAAGGATACAAGATTATGAGTCTGCAAGTCCGTGAAGATGGAAAAATGGATAAGTATTGATGGTAGGTTCCTGGAAGGGTATTGTACTGAAGAGTATAAATAACCACCCAGAAAATTGATATAGAAAATTAATTTCATAAGGAATCGGAACAAAGAATTCTGATGCATTATTGGAACAGAATTGTGCATAATTTTCATGAATCTGTTAAATTATTTAGTCGAACAAATCTTGTTTCCTACACATTTTTGCAAAGTTAAATGGAATATACAACATAGAGGACTTACACAGAGATCAGAAAAATGGAAGATACACAGAGGACTTACAACCATGAAGAGGAAGTCATGGGGTTGTATGTTACTTTGAGTAATGAAGGTACAGATGCAAATGGGAACGGAGTAGGCAAGGAGGAAAGCATGAACTTAGTAGAAACCATAAAAAATCTACAAAAGGATGTCCAGAGTTATAAACATGATAATGATAGGCTTATGAGAGCCAAGGAGCAGCAAGAAGGCTTTAACATCAAGTTAATGTAGAGCTTGGATGGAATAGAGAAGAAGATGGATAAGGAGACCAAGTCAAGCAAATATGAGAATCACAGATGATCCAAATTTTATGAGCAGAATGAAATGACTACAAATTATTAACATATTTTTAACACAGAATAACAAAGATACAGTAAAACAGGTTTTCTATTCAATAAGGAAATAATCTAAAACTGTAAAATGCAGTGGAAAACAAGTTTGTTGGAATGGTGGCGGGTATCTATGAGGAGAGATGTGACATCTATGCTCATTCGCAAGAAGATAAGGACAATGACGCTCTGAAGGCCTTTTTACAATAAACGGGAGTTTCAAAAACCCTAGACATCCAAAAACCTAACCCTAGGAGATGAAGTGCCAAAATTCATGTGGGCCCCGTTTGGGTAAGTCAGTACATCAACTTCCCGGGGTCGTAAATTTTGCATACGATCTTCGTTTTAGGCGTACGATAGCCCATAAGTTTAGGATCTGAAATAATACCCAAAAACATGTCATTTAGGGCCTCAAAATGGCTCCAAAAATTCAGGACCCGAAAAAACTGCTAAAAATAGTAAATTACAAAAATTGCCAGAAAGTTGTTTTGAGCCAGCTGGAAAAGGTGGGTGGCCACCGATATCCACCTGGATCAAAAAATATCTTGATTAGAGGAGAAGAACAAGAAGTGTTGGAAGGAATCACCAACACTCCCCAAGGAATTAAAATAGGAGAGAACATAGTAGTTCAATTCCATCCCCGATTAGGAAACATAAGACGAGGTCTAGGATGGATGAGCTACAGGGAGAAATAAACAAAATCAAGCCTCCTACATTTGATGGTGAGCACAAGAAGGATGAGGATGCATAGACATGGATGCTAGGCATGAGGAAGTATTTTCAATTTCCAAAATCTGATCTTGGAAAACCTTGGTTGGTGAAGCTAGCTACAGGAGATAAAAAAAAAATTAATGATATGGTTAAGGCATGTCCAATGGACATGAATGGAATGAGCACCATGGAATATTTAAACATCATACATTTAGGTTCCTATGACTTCCTAATTGGTATGGATTGGTTATACCACCACCATGTTGTCCTAGATTGTTATAATAAGGCATTTACTTGTTTGGATGGGGAAGCGAACTTAAGGACAGTACAAAGAATTCCCAGGGCAGTAACCTTCAGAGAAGTTTCAACCTTGCAGCTAAAGAAAAGTTACTGGAAAGGGTGTCAAATATTTGCAGTGCATATGGAAGAGACACCTAAAGATAAGGTGAAAAATATTGAATATTATGCAGTCCTAAAAGAGTTTGAAGATGTATTTAAAGAAATACCAGGATTGACACCCAATAGAGATATTGATTTCTCCATCAATATTATGCCTAGAACAACTCCAATATCTATGGCCCCTTACAGGATGAGTTCACCAGAACTAAAGGAATTACAAATGAAACTTCAAGAGCTTCTGAAGAAGGGGTATATACACCTAAGTGTGTCACTGTGGGGAGCCCCAGTACTATTTGTGAAGAAAAAGGATGGAACGTTGAGACTTTGCATTGACTTTGGGTAGTTGAACAATGTAACTGTGAAGAATAAGTACCCTTTTTTGGGAATAGATGAAATCTTTGATCATCTGAAAGATGAAAAAATATTCTCCAAGATTGATCTCAGGTCAGGCTATCATCAGGTAAGAATTAAAGAAGAAGACATCAACAAGACTACATTTAGAACAAGGTATGGCCATTATGAGTTCACAGTGGACCTGTCATTTGGGTTGTAAAATGCACCAGTTGTCTTCATGTGTCTCGTGAATGGTATATTCAGGAATTACTTGGATAAGTTTTTCATTGTATTCTTGGATGATATTGTTATCATTGAAATTTCATCCGCAATGGTTACAGAAATTCAGCACCTCCAAACCCCTATTAGTTCATTCATGGTCCAAAAAATGTATTTCCAAAGGGCACAAACTATACAATTGGTTATAAAATCAGCATGCACTTAGAATGCAAAGGAAGTGCGCACACGTGCACCAGTCAAAAACACTGGAAAAGCGTACATGTGCCCGATTCATGACTGTGGAAGCCAAAATCCGCGCACACTTCAGAACAGCGCATTAATGATTCTGGTTGGCCTCCCACCCACTTCTGGTTCATCTCCCAAGTCGATTTGACCCCCAAATCCAAGCTGAATCCAAGTTGGGGGTTGGTCAAAGACCTAAAGGGCCCCTTGTTCACACTAAAGACCGGTTGGATAATGCCTCAAATCTTTGCTATAAAAAGAGGCCATGGGTGCACAATATTTCCAAAAATCTATTTTTATTGTTATGATGCATCTATTCTTCTGCAAGGAACCTCTTTCCTCATTGGAGCATATAGGCACCATTTCATTGGGCTATTCACATCACCTCTTGAGTGAATGTGCTTTGGATTTGTTCACCATTTATTTTTAGTTTGCTATTTGTAAGATGATCTCTCTCATTGGGGGTTCAAGATCCCTCCCTTGGAAGAAGAGGGGACTCATAAGTATCCCTTTCTCTTTGGTGTTTGCCCACTAATACAATCTATCCATTGGTGGCATGAATATCGGTTTTCTTTTGTCCTATTTCCCTTATGCACTTTAATTTATTTTCTTTAATTGTTTTTAGCTTAGTTGTTTCTTTGTTTCTTATGGTTGATGTTTCTAACTCTTGCACTCATTTTTGTCTTGTCTAGCTAACCCAACTGGACTTGTAAGTGTCCTTCTTTTTCTCATTTAGGTGACGAAAAGGATACAACAGATTGGTGACTCCACTAGGGATAGGTATCAATTTCCTCCCCATTTGGGTTGATTGAGACCTTATTTTTATTTATTTGACTTGCAGGGATCATAACCGGCCGAAGCCTACCTGCAAAAATCTAAATTCAGAGATGAGATAAGAGAATTTCATCCGAAATTTTCTTCTCAGCCGTGCATCAGAAAATGCGCGGGTTTTTTAGCCCACAGGCGCGCCTTTCGAGTACATGATCCAAGAGCACTTTTTTCCTCAGTGCATTCTACACACATGCGCTAATAGGTTGTTATTTATCTACGCATTGGCGCCATGTGCGCCTCTGTCTACTCTACGACCCGCGCATCTGTCTAAAAATTCAACATTGTAAGAGTTTTTGTGGTATTTTTGAAGGCCCATAGCCTTCTAAATATTGATTCTATGCAAATTGTAATATGCACCACACTTAGATTCCCTCTCCACATGAAGGGTTAGTCAAAACATAGGCACTTAGGGGGTTAAAATCCATATTTTTCCTCTTTTTTCTTTCATTTTTCCACATGGATGTATTTCTTTGACTGTAGAAATTAAGTTGGAATCATTCAATATCACATATATAAAAACACTTGCATCTGGACCAGAAATCAAACTTCAATCATAGAGTATGCTCTTCTCTCGCACCATAGAGCGATCTTGAGAATCAGAAAAACGATTGAAGGAAGGTTTAATCTCCCTTAAAGAAAAAATCTTTAGGAGAGGACAACAACCCCCTTTGGGACTCCTCTTAGT
>ML828471.1:39253-52278 GCA_009831015.1 Picea engelmannii | reverse complement strand
TCTTGAAGAAACTATCCACTCCCACTTAATTTGAACGAGATTCGTTCACACCCCCAATCTCACAAACAACCACATCTAAAAAAATTCTAAAAACTCACTAAGTTTTCCTCCACGGGAGGTGCCAAAAGAAATTTTTTAGTCTAGGTAGGATCTCGGGGATAGGCATCCAAATAACTCCCCGTTATCTGGTTCTCATATCTTCAAACATTAGAATTTGTCAAATAGGGAACTTTAAATCCTCCAAGTCAAGTGTTCCTAACACCATAAGGCAGGGAGATACCCGTGAAGGGTTGAAGGCCGAGGTCTGGTTGTTCTATGCGTCCCCCCTAGAGGCACCCACCTCTTGGACAGGATCCAGCCCATGACCCATTTCTGAGGCCGACAATCTAAATGTCACACTTTGACGGAGGTACCTAGTGACCAAATTTTAGGACATCTACCCAAGTGGAAATTGTGGGCTGCAATTGCACCTCGATCGAATTTTGTGTGGCTATTGGGAAATGTCACCATCTCTTTCGAGATATGCACCCTCTAACCCTCATTATAATTGATTGTGTCATCCTTCACTAGTTCCTCTTCTGGTGGCTTCAGACCCCATTGTTGAGTGCTATTGGAAGGTCTAGTGTTATTTGAGAGGAAGGGTGTTACGTATTTTTAGGACACAAGCATTTTCTTTCTTTGTTCTCCCACGCGGAAAAAATCCACTGACCCGCATATATGCTTCTTTGTCAATTGATTTATGTATGATGCTCTTGCGATTACAAAATGATTGTGAGATATATTGTGAAGGTCCAAGTTATACAAATTCTCTTGTTCATTTATTATTGTTATCCATAATTTTGGTCGTCATGATGATGAATTGATGATGGTGTATTCAGGCTCCTCATTAGAACTTTCTCCTGAGAAAAGTTACCTTCATCTCTTTCCAGAAATCACAGTTTTGAGGAAGGTTCGCAGGCTACCAATACATTTGCCTGCGAGAATGCATGATTCTCACAGGCTGCCTTAAGCCAGGGTGCGAGAAGTTTGCACTGTGTCTAACTACTAGGGTGTGAACACTTTCTAAAGAAGGGAAAAGGATGAATTCTCGAAGCTTCTAGAAGGGAATCTTCTAGAAGGATGAGATGGCATTCGAATGGTTATCTAATGGCTTTCCTGATATTTTGGGATAATTCCTATCCAAGTAACTAATTCATTCTCTCCTATAAAATAAGGGGATTCTCATGGAAAAGGTTAGAATCAAACTAGCAAGAGATTTATTGGAGAATTAGTGAAGGACTGATGCTACAGCAGCCAAGAATTCCAGCAAGGTTATCAAAAGTGGTTGATCTTCTTCATACAAGTGAGAAAGTGTGTGTGTCAGAGCCAAGGGTCATCGAAAGGAGGTTTGCAAACATCAAGGCTCAGGTTGTAAACTTTGCTTTCAATCAATATAATACAGTAATATGTCTCTTCCCATAAAGCTAAGGTCACTTTATTGTATAACTCCTTGATCATATAATTAGATTGATTATTGAATATGTTGAGTTGTCTTCACTTCGATTGGTTTGTATTGTTGTGATCTTGACAGTACAAGAGCATTGGAGCGAAGCTGGAACAACAAAGATCAAAGGAAGCGATCACAAGGTATGTCCATGATTCTTACCTCCTAGTTCATTCAATAGTCTAAATCTAGGGAAAGAGTATTATTCTGTCCTGCTTTGTTCTAGATCTAGGTGGATCTAGGGAGATCAGTTTGTGTCCGCACTTACGGATTAATCCTAAAACAAAATTGGCGAATCCGCTGCGGAACGATCCCATTTTCTTATTGGATTTTTGTATCTTTCTGTGGCCATTTGCTCTTGTTTCATTTTTCTCCTGTCTTATCAGTCTCTGAGTCTTCAGGATATCCTGATAGACCTTCTGAGTCCAGAAGCTTTTTGAAATTTTACTTCAATTTTCAAAAAATTTGTCATATTCAGGACTTCTCGCACTGTGTTACATTGCAGCCTGCGAGAACTAGTCAGGTTCGCACCCTGCTCATAGGGTTCAGTGCGAGAACCTCACACCTTGCTCAAAGGTTGCCTGCGAGAATCTTAGATTCTCGCATTGTGTTACATTGCCTTCCTGCGAACAGTCTTTTCAAAATTTTTGAAATTGAGTTTGGGTCTTTCTGACTGCCCAGAACAGTTGGAATACCTCTTATTGATTTCTTGGACCTCTGATTGATATATTTCTTGCTTTAGTTTGCATGCGGGAATAGTCTTAGGGTTTCTAGGCTTTTCTTGCCCTTTGTGGCTTGACTTTCATTTCTTGGATCTTCTTAGCAAAATCACTCTCTTTGACTTCCGTTTCTGAGTCTACCTGATTAGTTGAGAACCAGTGATTGGTTGAAGGTTAAGTTTATTTGTTTTTCTCATTTGTTAGTGGTTTGAAAGAATTTTTCGTTTGCATTGAGAAGACTATTTGGTTTGCTCCTTGTTTTTGCTTTCATTGAAAGAGTTGATTGGGTTGTTATTGCTTGATTCTTTATGATTTGATTTTTTGTTCTCGTTAATAAGAGTTCTTTTTGGAAAGTGAACAACAAGATTTTCTTTCAAAAAACATTGTTTTTGTCTTTTAGAAAACATTGAAAAATCAAATTTTAGAGTTTGTTGAAGTATTTGAAAAAGACACATAGAGATTGTCCTTTGATAAATGATTGTTTGCATTGACATTTGAACGGAAATTGTACATTGTAGTTCAGAGATTGATTTGGAAAACTTTCTCTCTCTCCCATACATAGGATTCATTGAACGAAAAGTGATATATTTCATTCTCATCCTTGCATTTTTGGGTCAGAGTCATACAACATTAGTTTCACTTCCGTTACCTTTGAGTAAACAACAGATTTTAAAAACATTGCGTAATCTTAAAATTTATCTAGTAACTCTTTTCTAGGGCTCTTTTACACCAACAGTTAGCTAGGCTAGTGATTTGGAGTAGGAAGAGAGACACACTCTCCAAAAGCTCAAAACACACAATAGCATCTTGAGCTAGGGAGTGTTAAATTCCATTTGCAACATATTTCCCTAGGAAGCCCTTCTAACACAAGGGTCAAGCACTAGGTTGCATTGGTGTTGGCAGAGTTACTCACCCTGCTTTGTTGACATCAGTGTAGAGATTGCACGTATTACGGGGGTCACTCCGAGGTATACCCACAATGATGAGTGGAAGCCTTTTGAGTTGATTTCGGGCTAGATACCCTGCCCTTGCGTGTGGATCAGACTGACGACTGTTCCCCCAGGGTTTAATGTTGTTTGTGGTGACCTTAGTGGCCTATCTCTCTAGGTTCTTACCCAAGGTGACAGTGGAGGGGAAAGTCTTCACGGTACCTGGAATTGACGTTGACCAAACTCACTCGAACTCCTTGGAGGGGATACCCACGATTATGTGTGGGAGCTTGCACCAGGGTGTAAGTCCGTTAAGCAGGTCGTCAGCATAACTTTTCCACTCTAGCCCCGCCCATTCTCGTCTCGTTGTTGCGACGTTGGATTTCATCACCAACTAGTGGCTTCGAAATTAGAATTTCTTGTTTGCCTGGTGATTGCTACCTAGATTTTGTTTACTAGTGCGTGTTGTTTGTTTTTCGAAGTTGACCATAGGAATTTCTTCGCGGAGCTTGTGGCTCATTTAAAATTGCTCCCCCACGTCGTTCACGTAGAATGAAAGGTTTATCTCCAGGACATCTGGACGGTTCTCAACCCTTGCCTACCAGTACACCTGAGGGCTCTCCTCATCCAAGTGAAGTCCCATCTATTACACCACCACACGTGGAAACAAGTGACGTTCCAGTTGTCACTACCCCACAAGTAGAATCCACTGACTCTCTAGAACCTTTTCGAATTACCAATACTAGAGAGGATTATCACATTCTCCATGGTGAACGACCTTTTGTGCGATTAAATTCTTCTGACGAAGCAGTTGTTACATCTTTTGAATCAACCGTTGGGCCTTCTTCCAGTGTAGTAGGCCAAGATCCTTTTTGGTCAGGTGATTTTAGACGAGTCCTTTTTGGTACTGAGTCGCCTACAGTCTACGAAATCAACCCTTCAATGTTTTCTGAGACAGAAACTACACCAGTGACTACAACTTATCAATTTGTTCTCCCTCCCAAGATGGCCCATCTCGCGAATACTACGAGTGTCCAAACCGGAATTACTGTAGCTAGTCTTGCTCCTATCAATACATAGCGAATTCCTGATGTCAATCCGACATTACCACCCGGTTATCATGCGTTGAATACTTTTTTGAATGCTTCCAATCCAACACCTCCGCAAACCCCAGCCAGTTCTCCAAGTGGTCCTCCTTTTCCTGGGCATCCTATTCATGGTTTTATTCCGACGCTCCCTCAATTTCCTTCTGGCAATCCTAATCCTAGTGGCACTATTCCGTCTGTTGCACCAAACTTGCATATTCCCATTGGTGGACAAGGTGGTACGATTCCATTTCCTCTTACCGGACATAATCCAATTACTACACAATTTCTGGTTGGAACACAATCTATGATAGGGGGACCAACCTCACCTTTTGGACAAAATATACCTCCTGCGTTGGCCCAGTATTGGACTCAGATGTTACAAAATCTTCCTCAATCGACTGGGGGGCAGCAACAGACTATCCCTACTACAGGCCAACCATATCCGGGTGTACTTAATCCTATTTGGGGTCAGGGTCACAATGCTCAAACTCAGGCCCCTAATCAAACTCAAGGTCACAATCCTTGGAACTACTATCCTCTCCAACCACCGCTGAATCAGCCTGGGTCTTCTCTCTATGGGTAGATTGCTTATGGTCCTACTAGTTTTCCGACGGGGCTCCCACCCCAAAGTCACCAGTACCCGTAGGTGAATAGACAGTTACCTTTTCTTGCTACTTTGGATTTACCAGATTTGTCTAGGATTTTGAATGATCCTATTCGTCACTCTCCCCAATGGCCTGTTATGTCGGTTAAACTTCCTTCAGACGTTCCTAAATTCGACGGTAAAGTGGGAGAGGACCCAAACAATCATGTTATGACATTTCACCTATTTTGTTCATCCAACTCATTGATGAATGATTCAGTTCGATCACGTCTTTTTCAAAGAACCCTTACCGGCTCTGCTGCGAAGTGGTATATTGAATTACCATGGGGTTTCTTCTCTGATTTTAACACTTTAGCTATGGATATTCTTACGCATTACCAGTTACCGATCCATTATGATACAGGGACTGAGATTTTAACCTCCTTCAAACAAAGTAAAGGTACTCATATATCCGATCATATTCATGAGTGGAGAAGGAGACGACGTCTCATTAAGCTTGAGCTCCCCGATCAGTTGTTGGCTGAATGGTTTACAAAATCTGTTGTGAACGAAATAGGTAAGGAGATAGCCATGGGAGGTGTTGTCACAGAAGATCAGGCTATAAGTCATGCTCAGTATCTTGATCTCGTTTATTCGCAAACGGGAACTCTTTATGACTTACTACCCGATTTACCTCGTCCAAATGCTTCCAGCACTTCAACTACTCCAGCTGCCTCGCATGCAGCTGATGGTGTGATTGGTACTGCCCATGCCCACTCACATTATGTTTCAAGTACAACCCCTAAATATACCTCTTCTAATGTTCAAAATGCTCCATCTCCTGCCACTCCCACCGGTAAAACCTCTGAGGTGAACGTCGTTCAATCTACACCGACCGGTAAAAATAAATCAAAGAAAGGGAGAGGCAAGAATAAGGAGAGAAAAAATAATAATCAAACTGAGAAAACTAAAACCCCTCCTGTTGAAGATCGGGATAAGCGCAAACCACGATACCCTTGCCTTATCTGTGGTGATGATCACTACATGAAGGATTGTCCACGACGTGCCGAGGTTACTAAGTTCCTTCAAGGAACGTTGAAGCCCTCTACGTCGGTTGTCTTGTCCCAACCCTTCCCATCTCAACAACAAGCTCAGTTGGTCATTCATGACCAACCATCTACTTCTACGACATCATATGTTTTTATGTGTACTGGTGATTCTAAGCAGAATAACGTTGCAATCGCAACTAGAGCCAAAGATTATTATCCATCTAAGGAGAAGATTGACGATTTACCTCCTTATTTGGTACAACTCTCTCCATCGCCTCCACCTACAAATGGTCCTCTTCATCTCGAACGACCGAGCCTTGATACAGTCATGCGACCCCCGAAAGGTGTCGTTCGAAAATCGTCTTTCAATCCTCATACTCGCGCAGCCCAGAACTATAGCATTGTCGAAGATCTGGCCCAAGCACCTTCAACGATGTCTGCCCTTGAAGTCCTTCGGTCTTGTCCTGCACAACGGAGGGCTCTGTTGAAAGATATAGGTGGAATTGACCCAACTGATACGAATTTAATAGTCTTTGACTTGGAAGATCATATTCCAAGGTTACCCCATCAGCTTGCGTTCCAGATAAAGGTTGTTGTCTCTGACAAGAACATTTGTCGAACTGTTATCGATGAGGGTGCCTCTACTTGTGTAATGTCTTTTGCTTGTTGGAAATCCATTGGCTCTCCTCCTTTAAATGAATCACAAAATACTTTGAAAGCCTTCAATGGCTCTGGTTTTAAGCCTTACGGTGTTCTTCCTTCGTTGCATGTTACTCTAGAAGGTAAGACAGTCCAAGTTGAAGTGGAATTTTTCGATGCTCCGCTTGATTATAATATTCTACTGGGTCGTAGCTGGATAGATTCCATGCGTGTTGTTGTGTCAACACTTTTCCATGTAGTATGTTTTCCTCATCAGGGAAAGGTTGTTACAGTTGACCAACTTGCCTTTTTTAATTCCGATACTCGTACTGGCAATGTGTCGTTTATAGCTAAAACCCCGCCAGGTTATGAGAATGTCGATGTAGGTCTTTAAAAAGACTCCTCGCTAATGGGTACTTTCCCCATTCCACCGCCCGATGTCCCACGCCTGTCAGTTGCTTCTATCAACATGATTTTCATTGTGCCTCATGAACTTCTTGTGTCTTCTGACCCGTGGATAGTCCCTGATCCTGGAGATCACACTCGTTTTGGCGACGTCATGTCGTTAAGTCCGGTTGAATCTGCTTATCACGCCATTCAATCGGCAACACCTTCTACATCCTCTCTTGATGAGTTGTCTCCCGATCCTTTCTGTGTCATCTTTCCCACTGACAAGATGATCATGTTCGTCATGGAGGACACCCCTTGGGATGATGGGCATCATTGTTCCATACTCTTTCTGGAACAACACACTCTAGAGAACTACCAACGGATTTTGATTCCGTCGACTGTTGTTGTCATATCGATTGTTCCTGGATCTTCACACGATGTGTTTGTCGAAGGGAACCTCGGTAATATATCTCCCACGATTCCCATTGATATATCAGTTAAACCTGGGATAGTTGAAAATGTTCATATTGGAGCTTCGTGTTCTCCGGATGAAATCGTCACCTATACCTCTCTATTTAAAGAATTTCGTGACATCTTCGCCTGGAGCTATGAAGAGATGCCAGGTATCGACCCCGCAATTGTTGTGCATGAGATAAATACATACCCCAGAGCTAAACCAGTCCGGCAGTGCCTTCGTCCAGTCCACCCACGTAAAGCGGCGGCTATTAAACTCGAGGTTGAAAAACTTCTCAAAGTCGGTTTTATTTATCCCGTGGCTCTGACAGAATGGGTTTCTAACCCTGTACCGATTGATAAGAAAGGTGGTAGTATACGTGTATGTGTTGATTATAGGGACATTAACAAAGCCTGTCCAAAAGACAACTTTTTGACCCCTTTTGTCGACCAGATTGTCGATGACTGTGCCGGTAGAGAAATCTTCTCTCTTATGGATGGTTTCTCTGGCTATAATCAAATTAACATCGCTCCTGAGGACCAACATAAAACTGCGTTTATTTGTCCTTGGGGTACTTTTTCCTATAGGAAACTTCCCTTCGATCTTAAGAACGTTGGCGCGACGTTTCAACGTGTTATGTCTTATGCCTTTCATGATATAAAGCATATCGTTCAACCCTATTTGGACGATTTACCAGCTCATTCTATGCGCCGAGTCGATCACCCCACTCATCTCCGAGCAATTTTCGTTCGTTGTCGGTTCTATCGCATTCATTTAAATCCTCATAAATGCATTTTTTGCGTAGAATCTGGCTGCCTTCTAGGTTTCATTGTTTCACGTCAAGGGATCCGGGTAGATCCTCTTAAGGTTGAGGTGATTCTTAATCTCCCTCCTCCTTCTACACTGCGCCAGTTACAAAGTTTGCAGGGGAAAGAAAACTTTCTTCGTCGCTTCATCCCTAATTACGCCAAGATTACTTGTGGTTTTACACGGCTACTAAAGAAAGATTTCGAGTTCGTCTAGGATAGCGTTGCTAACAGTGCTTTTGAGGCTTTGAAGTTGTCCCTTACGCGAGACCCATTTATCTTTCCTCCTGATTATAGTCGTGACTATTTTCTTTATCTGGCTGCCTCTGAGTATACCATTGGCATGGTTCTCGTTCAAGAGGATGATACACACAATGAACATGTTATATATTACTTGAGTCGAAGTCTTACACCCACTGAAATCAAGAATCAACATGTTGAAAAACTGGCTTTGGCTGTCGTTCAAGCTGTCCAACGCTTTCGGCATTATATTCTCTCAAGGAAAACTACAGTGATTTCACATTGCAACCCTATGCAACATATTTTGACACATCAATTTCTAGGGGGAAAGTACTCCAAATGGATTTTCATACTCCAGGAGTTTGACTTGGAATTCGATCGCGCCACGTCTAAGAAATCCTTAGTTTTTGCTGAGTTAATATGCGATTTTCCTCACTCTGCCACGGAAAATGTAGCAGTAGATTCATTACCTAATGAATCGCTTTTCCTTATAAGCATTGACGATATTTGGTATGGAGATATCATTATATATCTCCAAACTCGGACTTTCCGGCCTACTTTGTCTAGTAATGAACGACGTCGCATCCGTTATCAGGCTCGTCAATACATAATCCTCGGAGATACTCTTTACCGTCGAGGAATTGACTCTGTTTTTCGACGTTGTTTGACGTTTGATGAAGCTGAGAAAGCACTAAATGACTGCCACTCCGGAGCATGTGGTGGTCATATGTCTGGGTATGTTACTGCCCAAAATATCTTACGCGCAGGATATTTTTGGCCTTCTTTGTTTAATGACTGCATTACTGTCGTTCAGAAATTCCATGCCTGCTAGACCTACAATCAAAAAATACGGTCACATCTTGCTCCTCTTCATCATGTAGTCTCAGTTGGTCCTTTTGCAAAATGGGGCATTGATTTCATGACATGTCACCCTCACTCGGCTAGGGGGCATGGTTACATCATTGTAGCAGTTGATTATTTTACTAAATGGGCCGAGGCGATGTTGACCTTCGATAATACTAGAAAGACTGCAGCGTTGTTTCTTTTTAACCACGTTATAGCTCGTTTTGGTGTGCCCCAAGCTATCGTTACTGATCACGATAGTCATTTTAGGAATTTTATGATGTCTGAACTTACGGAAAAGTTGGGTCTTCGTCATGATAACTCAACACCCTATTATCCACAAGCTAATGGCCAGGTCGAAGCAATCAACAAAATTCTTATAACTATGCTTCGATGGATGATAGGCATTCATAAGAAAAGTTGGCACACGATGTTGTTTTCAGCATTGTGGGTGTATCGAACATCGGTCAAATCCGCTACTGGGTTTACACCCTTTCGATTAGTCTATGGTGTGGAAGCCATTCTTCCAATAGAATGTGAGATACCTTCTCTAAAGCTAGTTGTCGAACTCTTACCCAATACTTCTGCTGAAGAAGAGCGTCTATTGTATTTAATGCAATTAGATGAAACTCGACGTGATGCCACTTTGATAATAGAAGCCCAGAAGAAACGTGTCAAAGCACAGTATGACAAACATGTCAAGCCTCGCGTTTTCTCTGAAGGAGATCTTGTTCTTCTATATGAACAGGATCGAGACGTGCTAGGAGCTGGGAAATTTGAACCAATGTGGCGAGGTCCTTACATTGTTTGCCGAGTTTTGGAAAAAGGAGCATATGAGCTGGTTGATTATGATGGTATCCCTTTGAGTGAACCCAGGAATGGGTTGTACTTGAAGAAGTATTATGCATAAGTCATTTGTGCATAAGTACTTGTATTTTATGTATCATACTTTTTGTGTGTTACTTTAATTTGCTTTTGACGTTATCTGGTCTCTGCCCTTATGTGACATTGTGTTTTATTTCCAGATGTCGGAGTCTTCTCTACCCTATATTGGCTTCGCTGATGGTGCTAGCCTTAGTACTCGGAACTTAGCTTCCACTGTGTGGGAAATCTATGCTCCAACAAACGAGCTTATATCTTTACGAGGTGTATGTCTTGGCCGTGCAACCAATAACATCGCAGAGTATAGCACCGTTATTGAATTATTGGTTGATGCTATCTCACATGGAATTCGTCATTTGATTGTGCGACTTGACTCGCAGCATGTAGTGATACAGCTAAGTAATATCTACTCTATTCGAAGTCCTACTTTGTTACGGGTGTATTTGTGAATTCACCTCTTGGAACGATATTTTGATCACATTGAATATCAGCATATTCCTAGATGTCTTAATACATTAACAGATGCATTGGCTAATTATGTATTGGACAGACATTTGAACCATTTATAAATCAAACACATTATAATTCACACAATGAAAAGTAATCCGGTAGACGCCATCTGTATATATAACGATCAAAAGAGTTTGTTTTTTACAAAAAGTTTGTCCGAAGACCAAAATATCAAAAATGGAAGCTTATAGCTTCTATAATGTGACGTCATGGATGACGTTCACGGTAACACACAACTTCCCTAGAAACCCTACGGAGCAGTCGACCCATGGCTGCTGAAACTCCTACAGTTGACGTTGATCACGTCGTGGAATATCTTCCAGAGTCATATCTGGAATGTCTGCTGTCAGACCCTCTAAATTCTGCTCCACAACCTGATAATCTTCGGCATATTGTGGTGCTTTTGGTGCTACTTCTCCTCATCGCTGGATAGGATAAGTGTCAGGAGGCCTATACATTCCAACATCTATGTTGTCAACAAACATTTTGTGTTAGTCTTTGGATAAATTTATAAAACAAAAACATTTAAATATGATAAAAATTCAAAAACATTTAAAAAGAGAAAATGTGTGTACTTCTCACTGAGGTCTCCCCACTGAGTTTCCTCAGGTAGTGATAGATCTGGGTCTCCTCGGAATTCCAACCCATCATACGCGTAGTCATCGACCATCAGCATCTAGTTTTGAAGCCAATCAAAGAATATATCGTCATACTTGATGATTGGTCCTGCCACATGCCGGGCCATGAGCCGACACCACCTCAACATCCTTGGATCCCTAGGACCCGGTAGGTTCCACTCAACCTGTAGTTGGAATACAGTGACCCTCTCAAGGAAGAAGGACACTAATAAAGATCCATACCCAAATTGTTTTAATTCGCCGCACCTGCATTTGGTTAGTTGCCTTTTGATACTGCGAAGCACGACATCCGCCCAGTTAAATACTCGGGGCTCAGTACACTCGATGGCGTACTGGAAGTAGCTCTATAATGCCATATGCAGAGAAGAACTCCCGGCCATCCGAGCTATCATAAAGAGGATCGTGCGGAGGGTCAAGTCTTTTACCCCCCAGATAGCAACTTTCCCCTTTTTCCACTCAGCCTCAATTACACAATATTGGTTGCAGTATTCACTCATTTTTAATCCACCGCCTCTGCTACCGGTTAGGCTAACATGATACCCACACCTGGAAAATCCAGTCAAGAAGTATATGTCCTCAATGTCAATGGATAATGTGTGAGCTCCTACATTGAAAACTTGTTGGTTTGGGTCCCACATACGGACTAAATACTCCAGTAATCTGACTTGGGCTCTCATGCTCGGGATGCAGAAATATTTTAAGAGCCCACAATCTCTCAATGCAGCTATAGTGGGAGGTTGATTCTCGACATTTGTGTTATATTCCTCATGTTCTCATTCTCTCCACTCGAGCACCATGTTTGTGGCTATTTATCTGCATAAGAAACATACAAAGAGGATTAATGATTTTATTCATGATATAAATCTTTTTCATTGGCTAAACATTTAAAAAAAAATTGAGTTCTACGTTGCTCGCAGGTGGCTTATTATACACAGTGAGAACACCTCGCAGGTGGCTCAAGGGTCACCTGTGAGAACGCATCATTCTCGCAGGTCCCGTATGGGCTTCCTGCGAGAATGCTTATGCGCAAGTAGGGTTCAAAAAACCACTTGAAAATGAAAAAACTAACCAATGAAATCAAAATTTTAAACCATGAAAAGATCAAGAATGAAGAACTTACCGTAATGCTACAGACGGCTCGTCAAATGATCTCTTGTAGCTCCTGAAAATCAACGTCGAAGTCGGAGGGTAAAATGGGGGTTTTGGAACTCAATAGTGAAAATATGGAATGATATGGTAAAAATGTGTATTTACTCATTTAAATTACTTTTTACTATGCTATTTTTGGGTTTTTATGCTTATCTATTGTTTAAACCTAATCCCTAATATCACGATGAGTGTAATGACTTGCAGGTGGGATGACGTTGATAACTAAGCAAGGGTATGGACATATTTTTCTTCGTTATAGCGAGTTTTTTATTGTTTTCATGGTTTTTACATAAAACCTCGAGCGTCGTTTTTATCCGTTCTTATGCTCGTCAATATAAGAGAACGTGATTGAGCATAGTTTTATCGCTTTTTCGGGCTCATAAGGTTATACGAAAAAGGAACCCCCCTGGAGTCCCCTTTAAGCTCTTTTCAGACTCTCTAAACATGAAAACATCGCCGAGCGACCTTGCTATTTTCACGCTCGCTAAAGTATTTGAAGTATGCGTCTGGTGAGCGATATTTTATCTCTTTTTCGGTCTCGTCCAGACTATTTTACGAAAAAGGAACTGAGAGAGTTCTCTTTTAAGTGTTTTTCCAAACTCTATAATCTTGAAAAACCTTCG
>ML828470.1:33068-59550 GCA_009831015.1 Picea engelmannii | reverse complement strand
TCGAGAACCGCAGAATGAAATCTAAAAGTTTTCTTTGAATCATATTGGTTTATGAATACTGTGGAATTTGTTAAGGACTGATGGCCCGAAAAATTTCAGTTGACTGCACATTGGGTTTGTAGAGTTAACAATTTTTAGAGCCAAACCGAATTATTCCACGGTGCACTGAAATGGAGGAGGCACAAAATGCTTTCAGTTCAGAGAATGAAGCTAAAGTAATGGATGTCCATTTGGGAGTTGAAGTATCGAACTCCAATGGGCATGAAGAAGAGATAGATAAGGAGGGAAACATGATTAAAATCATTGAAATATTGCATAAAGATGTCCAGACTCACCAAGAAGATAACAAAAAGCTCATGAAAGCCAGGGAACAACAGGGAGAATTCAACATAAAGTTGATATAGAGCCTGGAAAGGATAGAAAATAAATTGGATAAGGAGAGTGACTCAAGTAAATTAGGAAGTCACGAGTCTCTTGATGAAAAGAGGAAATCAAGGAGTGTTGGAAGACACCATCATCACTCCCAAGGGAACTCTAAGAGGATGGCACATAGTAGTTCAAGTCCATCTCCTACCAGAAAGCATAAGATATATGGAGTGGATGAATTGAAGGGAGAAATGAACAATATTAAACCTCCTACATTTGATGGAGAGCACCAGAAGGAGGAAGATGCTGAGACATGGCTTCTTGGCATGAAGAAATATTTCCAACTGCAGAATTATTCCTCTCATGCAGAAGGAAGAATTGCAATGTATCCACTGAAAGGAAAGGATCCATGTGGTGGGATCAACTTGTGTAGGTGCAACACATTAAATAGAAAAAATTGATTTCGAAGGAATTCAAGAAGTATTTCGAAAACAAATACTCGACTAAGAGATACTATGACAGAAATATGAAAGAGTTATTTGAACTCAAGTTGGGAATCATGACAATATATGAGTATGAAATAAGATTCCTAGATCTGTTGAAGTACGTTCCTTTCATCGAGGATGAGACTGTCAAAATCCAAAGATATTTGAGTGAACTTCCATCTTTCATTAGTGACAAGATCCAATATGATGATACTAAAAATATGGAAGAAACCATAAGGAGAGAAAAATGCCTATATGATCAGCTTAAATGAAAGCCAAATTTCCAAAAAGCTTGGGAAGACAAGAAGAAATTCAAGATGGATCAGAGGAAGAAGGGATATAAGCCATCCTTTTTCAGAAATAGCCCCCAAGGACAACCAGTTTTTAGAGAGCCCAATATGGCTGAGGTAGGGAGACAAAGTCCAAGGCAAACACCCATTCAATGTTGGGGTTGTAGGGAGACCACAAGTATAGATATTGTCCCCACAAAAATAGAAAAATGAGAGTTGTCTAAAATGTTCAGCAAGTAGAAACAATGGAGGACATGGGCAGTAGAATACCAAATATATATGCAGCCCTGGAAAACCAGCATGTTGAGTTTCAATCACACATGATTGAAGTTGAAGGTATGATCAATAACCATGCCTTTACTATTTTAATTGATTCAGGGGCTAGTCATAGTTATATATATCCGAAGATGGTGGAAAGTTTTCATTTTCCAAGAAACAAGGATGGAAAATCTTAGTTAGTGAATGTAGCTACAAGATACAAAAGAAAAGTTACTGAAATGGTTAAGTCATGTCTCATGGACATGAATGGACTGAGCACAAGGGCATATTTGAAAATATTACCTTTAGGTTCCTATGACTGTCTAATTGGGATGGATTGGTTGGATCAACACCATGCCATCTTAGACTGTCGTAACAAGACATTCAATTTCCTGGATGAAGAAGGAAACCCAAGGAAAGTGTAGGGAATCCGAAGGGCAGTGACTATCAAATAAATCTCAACAATGCAGCTGAAAAAGTGCTACAGGAAGGGTTGTCAAATATTTGCAGCCCATATGGAGGAAGAACCTAAGGATAAGGTGCCAAATATTGAAGACCATGCAGTCCTAAGAGATTTTGTAGATGTATTCAAGGAGGTACTAGGACTATCCCCAAAGAGAGATCTTGATTTCTCTATAAAACCGATGCCTGGAGTGGCTCCAGTGTCAAAAACTCCTTACAGAATGAGTACACCATAACTGAAGGAGTTGTGAATGTAGCTTGAATAAATTTTGAAGAAGGGGTATATATAGCCAAGTGTGTCACCTTGGGGTGCCCCAATATTGTTCGTGAAAAAGAAAGATGGGACATTGAGATTGTTCATCGATTTCAGACAATTGAATAAGGTTACTATAAAGAACAAGTATCCTTTGCCAAGGACCGATGATCTCTTTGATCAATTAAAGGATGCCAAGATATTTTCAAACATAGATCTCAGGTCAGGGTACCACCAAGTGAGGATAAATGATGAAGACATTAGAAAGACTGCCTTCAGAACAAGGTATGGTCATTATGAATTCAAAGTGGTGCCATTTGGGTTATCAAATGCACTCGTTGTTTTCATGTGCTTAATGAATGGTGTATTCAAATAATATCTAGACATGTTTGTCATATTCTTTTTGGATGGCATCCTGGTGTATTCCAAGTCGGAGGAAGAGCATGAACATCATCTAAGGATAGTGTTGCAAGTGAAAAGAGAGAAGCAACTGTATGACAAATTGAGAAAGTTCCCATTCTATCAAAAGTAGATCCATTATTTGGGACATATCATTTCAAAGGATGGGATAGTCGTGGATCCTGAGAAGATAGAAGCCATCATAGAATGGTTACCACCGAATAATGTGACCGAAGTCATATCCTTTATGGGTCTAGTTGGCTATTACAAAAGGTTCATTGCAGGTTTCTCAAGGATAGCTCACCCCATCATTTCCTTGCAAAGGAAGGAGAAGAAATTTCAATGGATAGAAGAATGTGAGAGAAGCTTCCAACAATTGAAGCAACTGTTAACGAATGCTCCAATCCTAAGGAATGAAGATCCAAATGAAGATTTTGTAGTGTGTACAAATTCATGCAAAGAAGGATTGGGGGGATTCCTCAACCATAATGGATTTGTAATATGTTATGAGTCCAAAAAATTGAGAGAGCATGAAAGGCTCTATGCAACTCACAATTTGGAGTTGGCAACCATAGTGCATGCTATGAAGAAATGGAGACATTACCTCATGGGAAAGAGGTTTGAATTGAGGGAAAACCATAACGGTCTGAAGTATTTGTTTGATCAACCAAACTTGAATGATAGGAAGAGTATATGTTTGGAATTCCTTTGTGAGTATGACTTTGATATCAAGCATATCAAAGGAAAGGAGAAAAAGTGGCTGATGCACTCAATAGAAGAGTGCATGAACTACATGCTACGCCCATTAGAATGTATCAAACTGATATTAAAGGAAGGATTTTAGAAGTTGAAAATGCAGATTTGCAGTACATGGAATTGGTGGAAAAGCTATAGCAAGGTAAGATGCTACAGAAAGTGGAATATTATAAATTGGAAGATGATGGAACACTCCTGTAAGAAAATAGAATTTATGTACCTAATTTCCAGGAAATGAGAATTATGATCTTGAAAGAAATGCATAATGTGCCCTATGTTGGGCACCCTGGATATCAGAAAATAGTGGCAACAATTAAGAGCCATTACTTTTGGCCAGGTATGAAGAAGGAAATTGCAGAATACATCGCCAGATGTATGGAGTGTCAGAAGGTTAAATCTGAACATGGGCACCCATCAGGGTTACTACAACCATTACCCATTCTTGAGTGGAATTGGGAAGTGGACAATGGATTTCATCATAGGTTTACCCAAAACAAATAAGAAACATGATTCCATCATGGTGGTGGTGGATAAGCTTATGAAAGATGCCCATTTTATTCCATTGAAGACTACTCACAAGGAAGATAATGTTGTCGATATCTATATGAGCGAAGTACCACGATTGCACAATATTACCAAGACAATTGTGTATAAAAAATACCCAAAATTTACCTCAAAGTTTTGGAAGGGGTTATTCAAAGGGTTCAGAATGAAATTGAACTTAAGCACAACCTATCATCCTGATTCTGATGGGAAAACAAAGATGGTGAACCAAGTGATAGAGGACATGCTAAGGATGTATGTGATGGACAAACTATATAAATGGGAAGACTACCTACACTTAGTAGAATTTTCCTACAACAATCGGTATCAAACATCACTGAAGATGAGCCCGTTTGAAGCACTTTATGGTAGAAAGTGCAACACCCATGTAAGCTGGGATAACCCATCTCATAGGGCAGTGGTTGGGCCAGAGTTTCTCAAGGAAATGGAAGATAAAATGTTGAATATTAAGCAGAATTTGAAGATTTCCCAAGACAGGAAGAAAATTTATGTTGATTAGAACATAACCCACAGGGAGTTTAAAGTGGGTGATCATGTTTTCTTGAACGTGAAAGCCAACAGAAGTTCCATGAAGCTCGAAAACTGTTCCAAGTTGGCAACTAGATATTGTGGGCCATTTGAAATCCTAGAAAGGATTGGACCAGTTGCATATATGCTTGCATTGCCTACATCCATGAATGTACATAATGTGTTTCATATTTCATTTCTTAAGAAATATATACCTTATCCTAATCATTTGTTTGATTGGAATGTGATTCAGGTGGAGCAAGAGGGCATTTTCCAGGTGCATTCGGTGTGCATATTGGACAGGAAGAGAAAGAAGCTCCAAAATCGAGCCATAGGGATTGTAAAAGTCTAGTGGACCTGGTACGATCCTGAGGACACGACATATGAGTATAAGGATGCTATTTGGGAAGAGTACCCACATCTTTTTGAATATTTTGAAAATCTTGTTGATATTATGTAAATGAGTTGCACCGAGGATAGTGCAAAAACAAGGGGAGGGGATTGTAATACCTAGGCCGAGCCCCTGTGAAATGTACTAATGTTTGTAGGCTAGTGAGTCGAGTGTTGATAAGTTGGTATTCTTATTTGTTATGGTCTGGAGAACTTGGATGCTAAGGCCAATAAGCCTAATTTTTGTATATGTAATTATGCAGATCATTAATAAAAAATATAAATCGTTGCATGTAGACCGACCACAAAGAAAGAGTGATGGGGGTCAAATCTGCACTAGGTAGGGAAAGGGATGGTACTGAGAGGATAGGAAAGAGGGGCTAAGATAGAGGGCTTAACCCAAGGGAATATTATAATATATTCCTTAAAATGAAAATATTAAAGTGGGGAAAAATAAACCAAGTTATCCTAAGTTCTTGGGAAAGGGGAACGAATTCTAAATGGAGTGCATGCAACTCTAGGAAGATAGGTGTCAACCTGGTCTCATGAAGTTAAAGTTGGAGAGTCAGCTCGTTGGGTGGGTTTGCTTTCAATTATTCCATCCTTCATCTAACTCGTTTGGGCTCCGTTGTCGACCTCTGCATCTTCACGCACCTCTGAAACCAATAATCCATGAAGCTTACCTGTGTTTTCCTGTGAAGAACAACATATATGTACTTACTAGAGTCATTTTGTGCCTTATCGAATTGTGGTTTTTGTCATTCCTTGAGTTATATTAAGCCTTGCTTTTTTCCTCACCTTGTTGTAACTGAGTTGAAGTGGTTGAAGAAGCGGGTTGTCAGGCCTATGGTTGAAGAAGTGGGTTGTCAGGCCCATGGTTAAAGAGGCATGTTTTCAGGCCTGTGAGAATATCTCTCTAGGTGAGAGAGTTTTATGGGAAGTGATTTTATCCTAGAGAGAGTCCAGCACTAGCTACGTAGTTCTGAGAATTTTTGATCTGGTTTATTGTCGATACCCTGAAAGGGAAGTGGAGCAGGCGATGGATTGTGGAACATTGAAGGTGCATATTCCCGGGGTGGAACATGCATGTGGGGAATGAGATTCCATGAGTAGTGGGCGTAAGAAGGCTCTTGGGGAGAATCCTTCCGGTTGGACTGTGTAGTCTCCTGTAACCTCAACCTAGTCTAGGATTCCCTTACCCTGGGTGGAGCTTAGTGCTAGCTCGGGGGTGACCCACTGCTGAGCATGATGAATAGTGTGGTATAAGGCTGGGAGGTTCGTGGAAGGTCTGCACACATTTTGTGGAACTCAATTAAAAGACAAGTATTCATTCCTTGTTCATTCACATGCTATGTATTTATCTATGTTCTTACATCTATGGTTTTTTCTGAATTACTGCATGTATGCTTTTACTATTAGTTCTACATCAGTCTGTGTATTAGCAGAATATGTTTTTTTTCTATGGTTTTATTTATAGGTAGATGATAATTTTTATTTCTATGAGATAGCATGCCCCGATCTGGGTGGCTGGGGGTCCTAAAATAAATTGGTATCCGATTTAAGAGAGACGTCATGTAGTGACGTTGCCTGGCAGGGGTTGATGGCAGGGGATGTTACAAATTGGTATGAAAGCAGTAAAGGAAAAGTTAAGGTTTCTTCAGTAGCGTTATCTGGAAGGGGTTGATGGTCGGGGACGCTAAAAAAGTGGTGGAGAATCCTTGATGAAGATACTAGGTTATACTCCACATGGGAAACTTTTGAAGAACTCTTCTCAAATAAATGGATTAAAGAGACAAAAATGGAGGATATTTATAAAATCCAAGAGGAGTTAAAGGAATCAAAATAAAATGTATCTAAATTGTAAAAGGATAATGAAGATCTAAGAAAATATGTTACAAAGAAAAACGATGAGTTCACCAAGATGCAATCCCTTAATGAAACACTCATTAAGGAGGTTAATAACTTAAATCAAGAAAAGAGTAGCAAATCAAAGTGGGAAAATGATGATTCAAGTAAATATTTGAAAAAAAAATATTAAGAGATATGTATATTACGAAACCATAATAAAAAACTATTGGATGAGGTTAATAGATTGAAATAACAGAAGAAGAATTATCAAAATCAAGAAGAAACAAGGATCTTGGATGAAGAATCTACCAAAATACTAGGAGAGGAAATTTGTAAGAAGGTTGAGGAATCCTTAAATATTGATGAGGTAACATCAGAAATGCAAGCCAAAATTGAAGAAGGACATCAAAATTTGATAGATGGGGTGACATTGCAGCTTCAAAAGGAGAAAGAAGACAAGATTTAGGAAGGTCAACATAAGAGACTTGAAGAATTTGAACTCCATATAGAGGTTGTACATGCCAAATATGATGGTATTATCTCCAAGGATAGAGTAATCAAGGACCAGTAAAAGAGGATAGAGGATTCCATTGTCTTTGAAAAGAAGATAGATGAAATGGGTGTGTAGAATGAAGAAAAACCATCAAAATTCAAACCATATTGACACCCTCATTATCAATAAATATTTCAAGGAATACAAGAAGATAAATATCGACATTATGATGGGTTAAGATGGAATAATCATAAATATTCATGGAATATTCCATCACAGAACCATTATTCAACAAGATATTATCATATACCAACACATACTACAAATTGGAGAAGCTTCAACAACAATACATGGAATCAAGGGAAAGAAAATTATGCAACAACTAGACACCAAGGATTATGACTAAAAAAAATTGATTTTGAATGGATGGATCATCATCAATGGAAGGAATAAATTAGAAACATAAGAAAATAATATTACTTGGTTTCATCACATGTGAATCCTTTAATTTCAAATCTTTGAGGACAAATATTTTTTAGGGAGGGTTCTATGTTATAAACCAAGGGGGCATATATAGGGATAAATGTATATGATATGACCCCGAAGGGGGGCATATATGGGCCTAAATTTACATGTAATGTGTAAGTATATATGTTATAAGGTTGGCCTAATAGTAAATGGGCCTCATGTGCAAGTGTGAATAGGTATATATAGCGATCATGTATTTATTATTGGAGAGATGTGGATTTGTGATGTATAAATGTATTTGGTTATTTGGAGGAGGTTCTCCTATTCTTTAAGGAGTTATTGTTTAACTCGTCTATCATGGATTTGTGCTCCACACAAACATTCAATGCATGGTGTGTACTTTTAATCTGTTATGATAAATTAAGCATTTGGATCATTACATTTGGTATCAAAACTTTGATACCAAATGTAATGATCCATATGCTTGATTTATCATAAAAAACAAGTAAAAATGTTAAATCCCTAGAAAAATCCCCATTCTATTTATACGACCCCTTATTAATCCCTATATATTGAATTATTACATTTATAGTGTTATATGTGTAGGTTGGCTAGAACCCTTGATTACACTTGTTCATCATAATTGTACCCATTTGTCTCATGTATATATATCAAGGAGATCTAGTATTAGGACCATATAATCTCATCTCATATTGTATTTTTAAGTGGGCATATTGTAAAAGGAGGTTTCCCCTCGAAGTGGAATGTAATTATTGATTTTTTATCATTTTTAAGGCATCAGATCATAACATTTGGTATCATAGATTATTGATACTAGGGCTTTTATTTTCCAATAATTTCGTCTTATAATTTTTCCAATAAATTTGTTTTTGGGACAATTAAAACCATGAAACTTGTAGGTTATTTAAAGGACATATCAAGGTATAGTGAGAATATTTTTAGCTTATGGGTTGTCATACTTTTAGAGATACACCCTGTGGAAGATAGGGCCTTTGACTAGTCCTGTTAACTAGTCTCAAACAAGTGTTATGGGTAAAATCATCATATCTTCTTTAGAGAGGATCCAAATTGAGTGAGACTATTTGCATTAAAAGAATCACAATCTATTGTATTTATAGTACAATTTTCATAATCACATATCAATTTTTTTGTGCATGGCACGTTGTACAAGTTCGATCTCTTGGAAAGGAAAGAAATCATCAAGGAGTGGGGAAGTTACCCTAACTTCCATTTGGCACATCCAATTTTGATCAGACCAATGAAATTGAAGAGAGGACATCTCATAGTGATACAAGAAAAACTTCCAGACTCACAAGGGCCAAAATTTCATAATTACATCATACGAAAGGACATCTAGGAGGAAAAATACAAATTAAGGTTTAAAATGTACGTAATTACTTACAATTGACATAATTTTTTATTGGAATATTTGTTTCTAGTGATAATTTTTTTTTCATAAAGATATAATAGAGTATTATTATTATTATTATTATTATTCCATTTTGTTGAATTTTTGTCCCAATAAGTTAATTATATTAGTGTTCTTGAACTTTTAAAAAGTTAGCAAAATAAATGCATATAAAGGATCACTGAAATAATAACATCCATGCCATACACAAGATTTACCCTGGGAAAACCCTCTAGGTAAAAAAACAACAAAGATTCATAAATATAGATTCAACAACCAAGAAAAATGACTCTCTCCAGGAGAGAACTAACAAAGCAGAAGATCCTTCTCAAACCCTTAACTAGGGAAGAGTAGTGCACCACATAACCAAGATAAGCTCAAGAGATAGACCAATATCCTCCATGAAATCACCTCCCAGCTGCATTAGCATCTCCCTCTAAGACTTGCACACTTCTCTTCTTGACTAGAGAGCTTATGTTGTGTTTTATGCCAAATGAGGCACTAGCCTCTCTTATAAATACTAATTTGGCCAACCTAAAATTAGGTCTGGCCCGACTTGACAGTTTGTTAGGGAACAATAGGGTTGACCTTACAAAATACACTTTATAAATTATATTTGACCTTTTACAATGGAGAAATAGGGATGACATGAATAATTACAATACAATAATAATATCTTCCGTTGCTGCCCAAAAATTTAACACTCCCTCTTAGCGAGGAAGGTATTCTTCTTATCACAATCATCATCACTGCTTCTGCGCTTCTGCACACCTGGTCATTGTATTGTTAACATTTCATGGAGCTATATGTCATAGGAAGTTTTCCAACTGTACAAAATGCATCCAATACATTGCCAACATATTATTAGTGAGCTCAACAGTCATGGAGAGACTTTCTTCCAGCTCACACAATGATGGGAATCTAGCTTGCTCTAGGAGCTATCTAGCCCAAAGTCCAGCCACTAGCCCTAGGCTAGTCCCCTAGTTGGAACACCAATCCTCTGGCCCCACATAGACCATGCATATAACCATGAGGGTCAGGCGATGTAGTGTACAAAAAATACCCATATATCCCCAGGATAGGAATCATTCGGCCTAGAGTGCAACCACTAGCCCTAGTCTAGTCATCCTCCAACCACACAGGTTGTCCCTCCAGTTGTCAAGGAAATACGCCCTCCTTGAAGTGTAGAACCCTTTTCACTCACTACTGTGTAGGTGTTACTACGCGGAATAACAACATTCTCACTCACAATTAATCACATGCATTTAAAATAAAGAAATATATTTAAGCTTAGAGTAAACATATTATTTACTGCTTTAATTAACAATCAATAACATTTAATATTAATTAATACACATAGCGGAATTCATTATAACATAAGCAACATAGTCATGCAAAACATGATTAAAACATAATCAGAGACTTATCTTTTAACAGTGGTAGATTCCACCAACCAAGTGCAGGCCTTCCACGATCCTCCCAGCCTTAGACCGCACTGCTCATCAAGCTCAATAGTGGATCACCCCGGAGCTGGGACTAAGCTCCACCCCGAGACAAGGAATCCTAGGCTAGACTGAGGTTACAGGGAAAACAACACATAGCCACAAGGATGGGATTCTCTCCCAGGAATATCTCATGCTCACTGCCCACAGACCCTCATTCCCCACATGCCTGTTCCACCCCAGACGTATACACCTTCTGTGTCACCTGGACAGTCCTTCGACTGCTAATCTCCCTTGCCTTGGGTTACAACAACAGACCGGACCGGAAGTCTCCGGGCTCTGTGGCAGCTACAGGGTTCCTTCCAGGAGTCCGCTCCTTCCTTTGTGCACTCTCTCCTCTAGAGAGAGATGCTCACCGACCAAAACCACCTGTTCATCCAACTCAACACCACTCTCTCCTGGAGAGAGAGAGTTTCACAACTGGTCACAAGCCATACGCAGTCCAGCACTGTGTGGCCACAACAACCCACGGGAAATAGACACAAGCTTCCTCAAACTGGTTCAGCGATGAAAAATCGATCTCACGGTCATGACTTCAGAATAGAGATCTTACGCACAAGCTCAATATCAGGCAATGGATGCATACAGATTCTCCAGACACAACACAGGATTTTTCTGGTTCAAAATAGAGGTGAAACCGGCTCTTTCATAATCGATCATAGGCTTATGGTTCAGTATGGAGGTATACATGGGTTTTCTCAAAGCCAGACATTGACTTTTCAGATCACAGGGATGCACGAAGGTTCTCTGCAGAACTCGGGTCAGTCATACTGCTCAGAGTCCGTACACGCTCAGGTAGTCCGATCGAATGGGAGAAGGAACCCCCTCACAGTCCACCCTGGCCATTTTATTCGCATGCACCAGGGTCGACACTTGTCGCCCTGGAGACTGCATGCATTCCACCAACACACATCACCTTCCCTTGGTCAGGAACTTAGGATAAACATATAAATGGCACATGTTCTTTTGGAATAATAATAAAATATTATTCCCAGGCTTAAGCCCCCTAGGATAAACACTTATCCCCTTTTCCCACCTTCCAGCCTCTAATTCCTTGCCCTCTTTATGGATTCTTAGTCCCCCTTCACTCATTCATCATGGTCAGTCTGCACCTGGCAGTGTTTACAAATTTTTATTAATTGTTTTGCATGACTACATATACAACAGCAGGCTCCTGGCCTTCAACACTTAGGCTCCCTGGCCTAACAAACACATAAGCCACTAGTTTATAAAAACTTGTCTCACCAGCCTATAAAACATAATTACAATTCCTTTCAGAACATGATTTACAATAGGGCTCGGCCTTGGGGACACTACAATCCCTAAACTCAGAGTATGTCATATAAATTATTTCTATCTTAATTTTAAGAATGGCATTAACCATAATTCATCTGCACAATAGAATATATGATAAAATATAAGCATCACAGGAATGCAAAACATAACATTTAACATAAGATGATACTTATCTTGAAACTGAGGTAATTCCACCAACCAGGTGCAGGCCTTCCACGAACCTCCCAGCCTTAGATCGCACTGCTCATCAGCTCAGTAGTAGGTCACCCCTGAGATGGGACTAAGCTCCACCCCAAGGCAAGGAATCCTAGGCTAGACCTAGGTTACAGGGAAAACAACACACAACCACAAGGATGGGATTCTCTCCCAGGAACCTCTCACGCTCACTGCCACAGACCCTCATTCCCCACATGCCTATTCCACCCCAGGAGTATACACCTTCTCTGTCACCTGGATAGTCCTTCGGCTACTAACCTCCCTTGCCTTGGGTTACAGCAACAGACTGGACCGGAAGTCTCCAGGCTCTGTGGCAGCTACAGGGTTCCTTCCAGGAGTCCTCTCCTTCCTTTGCGCACTCTCTCCTCTAGAGAGAGACGCTCACCAGCCAAAACCACTTGTTCATCCAACTCAACACCACTCTCGCCTGGAGAGAGAGAGTTTCACAACTGCTCACAACCCATACACAGTCTAGCACTGTGTGGCCACAACAAACCATGGGAAATAGACACAAGCTTCCTCAAACTGGTTCAGCGATGGAAAATCGATCTCACGGTCACGACTTCGGAATAAAGATCTTATGCACAGGCTCGATCTTGGGCAGTGGATGCACATGGATTCTCCAGACACAACATGGGCTTTTCCAGTTCAAAACAGAGGTGAAATTGACTCTTTCATAATCGATCATAGGCTTTTGGTTCAGTACGGAGGTATACACAGGTTTTCTCAGAGCCAGACACAAACGTTTCGGATCACAGGGATGCACGAAGGTTCTCTGCAGAACTTGGGTCAGTCGTACTACTCAGAGTCCGTACACGCTCCGGTAGTCCGATCAAATGGGAGAAGGAAACCCCTCATGGTCCACCCTAGCCATTTTATTCGCATGCACCAGGTTTGACACTTGTCACCCTGGAGACTGCATGCTTTCTAACATCACGCATCACCTTCCCTTGGTCAGGAACTTAGGATAAAAATATAAATGACACATGTTCATTTGGAATAATAATAAAATATTATTCCCAGGCTTAAGCCCCCTAGGCTAAAAACTTATCCCCTTTTCCCACCTTCCAGACTCTAATTCCTTTCCCTCTCTATGGATGCTTAGTCCCCCTTCACTCATTCATCGTGGTCGGTCTGCACCTGGCAATGTTTACAAATTTTTATTAATTGTTCTGCATGATTACATATACAATAGCAGGCTCCTGGCCTTCAACACTTAGGCTCCCTGGCCTAACAAACACATAAGCCACCAGTTTATAAAAACTTGGCTCACCAGCCTATAAAACATAATTACAATTCCTTTCAAAACATGATTTACAATAGGGCTCGGCCTTGGGGACACTACATGAAGGATCTGCGATTTACACTTCTTGAAGTTGGGAACACACACCCTCCCTGAAGGATCTGTTTCTACTGACCTTGTGTGAGTTCAGACCAACTAGTTCCACAGTTTGTGCCCAAACATGAACTTGTTGTTATTGCACCGCACTATGATGCACCTAGATTAGCATCTATAAAACATCACTCCCTCTCACAAGGTAAAATCCTTCTGGACCACACCAAGTGTGTCTTTGATGTACTCGAAATTCAGTCTCGATAGAGGCTTAGTCAACACGTCTACTACTTGTTCGTCGGTAGGGACATACTGGAGCTTCAATGCTCCATTCTATACCATCTCTCAGATATAATGGTACTTGATCTTGATATGCTTGCACCTGTCATGGAACATTGGGTTCTCTAACAACTTTATGCAGCTTTGTTTGTCATAAAGGGTATAGGTCATATCCAACTCGAGATAAAACAATTTCTTAATCAACTTCTGAAGCCACACTGCTTCACCACAAGATGAACACATGGATACATATTTTTCCTTTGCAGAAATGAACACCACACAAGTCTACTTCCTACTAATCCATGAGATCACAGATGAATCAAAATTGAAGCACCATCTGGATGTACTCTTCTGGTCTGTGATTATTCCTTCCCAATCTAAATTTATTAGCCCTACAGTCTTATCTCACGATCAGAGATATATGTGAGTTGATAATCAATTATACCCTGCAGGTACCTCATCACATGTTTTTCCACAATTAGGTGAACATTTCTAGGCTCAACCTTGTACTAACTCAATGTGTTCACTGCAAAATATATATGGCCTCATTTTCCTCAAGTACATCAACGAACCAATCATCTTCCATTATATAGTAGCATCCACTATATCTGAATTTGTATCACATAGAAACTTCAATTTCACCACCATCAGTGTAGATATGGCCTTACAATCCAATATCGTGAACCTCTTCACGATCTCCACTACATATTTTCCTTGGTTAAGAAAAATCCCATCGGGTCTCTTTCATACCTACATACCTAAGAAGTAATGAATCATGGCTAGGTTATTCATCTCGAATTCTGTAGCAATTTTCCTTTTATTCTCAGTGTTGAGCTTCTTGTTTCCTGCCAAAAACAGATCATCCGTGTACAATAGAAATATCATAGTTTCACCATCCACAACCTTGAAGTAAAGGTTGAAATCTGCAGTACTCTTGGTGAAACCCAAGCTCATCAGGAAATTTTCTATCATTCCATACCAAGCTATGGGAGCTTGCTTTAGCATATACAAGGCTTTATTCAACCTGCACACATGTGACCTCCTTTCATGTGTCTCAAATCCTTGTGGCTTCTCCACATACACTTCCTCTTATATTATGCCACAAAGGAAGGATGTCTTCATGTCCATTTGATGTACCTTCCATGATATCATTGCAATTATCACAAGAATGGTCCTAATCAAAGTGTATCTCACCACATGAGAAAATGGCTCCTCATAATCTATTCCTTCTTTCTGGGAGAAACCTCGTGCCATGAACCTTTCCTTGTACTTCTCTACACTTCCATATGCTGCATGCTTTATATTTTATATCCACTTGGAACTGACGAATATATTTTCCTTTGGTCTTGGTATCACATCCCAAACATCATTCTTTATTATTGATTGGTGGTCTTCAATCATGGCATACTTCCATTCTTTATTATCTACAACCTCTTCATAATTGGTAGGCTCTTCATCAATGATGTCTCTCAACAATTCTACATAGTTGGTATATGGTCGTTGTTTCTTTCTTTATATGAATGATCCATATGTTGATCCATACTTTTCTGCATCATGAATAACATCATGAGCTGAAATTGTCCTTTTCTTCTTTTCATTCATCTCTGCATGTCTTTGTGGTTATATCACATCATGATGTTTGTCTAAAACATGTTCTTCTGGTACTACATCATTTCCTGCATCTGTATCTGCAACTCTGGGAGCTATAGGTTCCTCATCATGAACCCCGTATGTATGGTTCTATCTTGATATATTAAAGAATTCGTCCTCATTGAAGGTAACATCTCTGCTAGTATCAATCTTCCAATGGCCAGGGATGTAAATTATGTATGCCTTTGATGTCTCGCTATATCCAAAAAAGATACCCTTCTTTCATAAAGGTTCCAACTTGGATCTCTTTTCCTTGGGGACATGTAAATATACTATACAAATGAATATTCTTAGATGGCCAACCTCTAGATTTTCACTTTTAAACATCTCTTCTGGTGTCTTGTTCCCAGGTAACCGGTGAGGAATTTTGTTCTGCACATATATAATAGTCATTGTTTCTTCTACCCATAAATGCATTGGTAAGTCTTTATCATGAATAATGGATTTCATTGCTTCCATTATTTTTCTATTCTTTCTCCCTACCACACCATTCTGTTGAGGATTGTAGGGAGTAGAGACGTCCCTCTTAATCCTAAATTCCTTGCAAAATGTCTTGATTCATCGGATATGAATTCTCCTCCATTTTCTTCTTAATGAGTTTGTTGACATTGGTCCACATAAATTTGAATGTACTATGTATAGTTCCCCCTTTTCTTTGTTGTCACTATTTGAAAATGGGTTCTTCACGTTCTTTCCTTGTGTGCATCCCTTGCATATTCCTTCATGGTTCACTTGAATTTTTGGTAAACCTGTCACCATGTTGCTTATGATCGGTAATGCCTTATACTGTAGGTGAACAAATATCCTATTCCATAGTTCACACAGAGTCACCGTATTATGTACACGTTCAGAATCCGAGTGTCCCTTCAATTTGTACAATCCTCCCTCTTGGACACCAATCACTACTGCATCGTCAATGGTTTTTCCTTTTGGCCACATACATAATTCACCATCTACAAAAGAGACTTTGAATAATTTCTCATATAGTACTGATATGGAAAGGAGGTTCTTCTTCAATCCAAGAACATAAAGCACATCCTTCATCTTCATTGGTTTTTCAGAGTCCGATTTGTGTGATTCTTCTCTAACTCCTTTGATGGGGTATTGGTAGTCATCACCTAGTTTAACTTTATGAGGTGAATCCTTCTATGTCAGATTTAAGAACGAGTTCTTATATCCGGTCATGTTCTTGGAGGCACCATTGTCAATGAGAAATGTGTCACTTCCATGGGTGACTGATCCGGTAAGAGATGAAATTAAAACATAAACTTCACTTAACTCATCTCCTTTAACTCTCTTTTGATCAGGTTAGTCATCTTCTACAGCATGAGCATGATGTCTCTTATACTTTCCTTTTCTGACCTTATCTTTCGAGTTGGGAAAAAATATTGCATTGTGTCCCAATTTCTGACAAATGTAGCATCTAATATTTGACTAGTCCTTTTGGCCCTTGTGTGATTTATGTGACTTCTTTTTGAAATGGTAATGATCCTTCTTCTTACTATTTCCTTTTTCCTACATGTTCTACTAAGGATTGATCATCATCAACTAGTTTTTCTTCTCGTGTTGCCATGATTACTTCTTCCTAAGTACAATCCTCCCACAGTCTGCTAAACTCTGTAAGCTTCCTTCTAGAACATATTCCTTGAATGAAATATTCCCATGATCTTGGGAGACCATTCAATGTGGTCATAACGAGTTCCTATTATTCTACATTATCTCCAATGGATTCAAGTTTCTCTTTAATATGTGATACCCTTGTGAAGTATGAATAAATAGTTTCCAAGTTCTCATCTTCACACTCTTGAGTTGAGTTCTCAAGGTCATCTTCTGATTGATGTTATTTCCTTCATACAATTTGGATAGGGAATCAAAAATCTACTATATATTTTTCAAAGATGAGACACAAGGGATCAAATGATCCTCGATGGAATCAACAATGATTCTCTTTTCCTTCACTAGGTTATTTTTGTACTTTTCTTTGGCCTCATATTCATCAGTTCCTGGAACTTCTTCTTTTATGAAATATTCTAGATCATTCTCTTGTAGAATGAGAATCACTCTATCCTTCCATGCTCGGAAGTTATCAACAACCTCAAGCTTCTCATCAAGCTTATTTCTGGTAGTCATCTTTCCTTGTGACAAAAGTACGATAAGAAATAAAATTTCAAAGAGGGATTTTTGACTTATCAAAGAGTATGTTATGCCAAGTTGAAGTTCTTCTCCAAGTTGATTCTACATCTGCATTGACGAATTGACTTAGGGTTTATGAGGAAGCCCTAATTTTTCAAACTTTGAATTTTGGAATTATGATCCAAGGAATAGATAATCCCTCCTATGGAGAGCTCCTTGATTCTCTTAATTTTCCCAATGTCCTTTAGCAAGGTGGACGATGTCACCTTATAGGGTTTGTGCAGTTGCGGGTAGTTTCAGTAGTTGCAGCAGTTGCGACACCAGTTGCAGTTTACAAAACTTTGTCAGAATGAGAATATAAACACAAGGAGAGGTGTGCTAGGGTTAGGAGAGTCTTCTTATTCTCTTAGATTCTCCAACGATCTCTTTTGTGCTATGAAAATTCCTTCTTTCAGGCCCTCTCTGATACCATTTTGTTTTTTCATCTCAAGCAGTTAATGAGATTAGTTTTCTTTAAATTTTAAATAATTAGCATAATAACTACATATAAAGGAGCACTGAAAGAATAACATCCACAACATACACAATATTTACCCTGGGAAAACCCTCTAGGGGAAAAAATCAACAAAATTTCCTCAATATAGATTCAACAACCAAGAATAATGCGTCTCTCCAAGAGAGAACTAACAAAGAAGAAAATCCTTCTCAAACCCTTGACTAGGGAAGGGTAGCACACCACATAACCAAGATAATATCAAGATATAGACCAATATCCTCCATGAAGTCACCTCTCAGCTACAGTAGAATCTCCCTATAAGACTTGCACACTTCTCTTCTTGACTAGAGAGCTTGTTTTGTGTGTTATGCCAAATGAGACGCTTGTCTCTCTTATAAATACTAATTTTTCCAGCCTAAAATTAGGTCTGGGATGGTCTAACAGGTTATTAGGGAACAATACGGTCGACCTTAAAAAATACATTTTATAATATATATTTGACCTTTTTTAATGGCGCAATAGGGACAACATGAATAATTACAATACAATAAGAATATATTCCGCTGCTACCCAAAAATTTAACACATATGGGTCCAAAAAATATTACAACACCAATTAAACCTCCAAAAGTTTCATCTAGGACTCAAGAAGAAAATGAGGACATACATAATATGTTTTCCAAATTGGAGGAACAAATTAATGATTTGAGTGACAATTCTAATATTTGGGTAAACTCACAAAGACATATTCAAGAAATAGAAAGGAATATGGATGAAAATAAAGAAGAAATACAAAATTCCATGAAGGAAATGAAAAATTCCATTTCTTCCATGATCTATCAATCTCTATATGAGAGACTCCCTATAAGAGATATCAAAATACAAGGAACTCATGAAAATAAAGGTAGTATTCATGTTGAATAAACTACCAATAATAATCCATTTTCAATTAGTGAATCTAACTCTAATAGTGGATTTAATTATTTCGAGGATCCTAAATTTAACTTTCCCAATATTGAATTAAATAATTTTTATGGAACAAAGGTCTTCACCTTGGTGAACCAAGTGGAGCAATATTTTAATCTACATAACATTATGGATGATAAGAAAATGATCCACATAGAAACATTGAACTTTGAGATAAAACCATATCAATGGTATCAATGTATAGTGAAAATGCATCCCCCTCTTTATCATTATACTAGGGGTTTATTTACAATAGAATTATAAGCACAATATGGGAAAGTGTGGGAGAATGACTACTTCAGTCAATTGAAAAGAATCGAGCAACTAGGTGATATTGAATATCATAATTCAAAAATTTAGGTATTGGCCACAAGGGTAGATTACATAAGTGATAAAAAATTGTTGTAATGTTACATGGTTGGATTAAAAGAAGACATCAGACATGAGATTTTCTTAAGAAATCCTACAAATATTATGCAAGCCATGCAAAATGTTCATCATATTCAAGCCAAAAATAAGGTTACAGAAAAATATACCATTGGAGCATACACAACGGGAAGAGATTGTTTTGGGGGTCATAAGTTAAGCATACTTAAAAAAAAAGGGTTGACACCTCAACAAATGGATGAAATAAGAGAAAAAGGAGTATGTGTCAATTGTGATAGTAAGTACAGTAAGGGGAATAAGTGTGGTGACAAGAAATTATTCTACATAGAATGTGAATAAGAACAAGATAGTGTACATGAAACAACAAGGTTGACACCTCAAAAAATGAATAAAAGGAGAGAAAAATGACTATGTTTTAATTGTGACAACAAGCAGAGTAAGGCGCATAAATGCAGTGAGAATAAATTATTCCGCATAGACTATGAAGAGGAAGAAAATTGAGAATTGGAACCACCATAAGATCTAGACCTAGAAGAAACTACTCCAACAATATATTGTATTGAATTGACCGAAATTAATACTCCACAAACCCTCAAGGTACAAGGATACGTCAAAAAGAGAAAGGTAACAATATTTATTGATTATGGTACTAGCCATAATTTCATCATTTAAAAATTAGCAAAATATCTCAATTGCTTTGTATATCCCACACCAGAGTTTCAAGTAATGATTGTAGATGGAGGTACAATAAATTGTTTTTGGAAATGACATAGAATTAATCTCAACAAGGGGGAGTATTTTTTGGATAGTCCCATGATTTCCATCCAAATGGGGGGTACCAATGTTTTATTAGGGGTCCAATGGTTACAATCATTAGGAACAATGGCCTCTAATTTTCAAGATCTTTTCATGAAATTTTGCTTAGATGGAAAGGAAATTGAGCTTAAATGTATCCAAGGGAAACCCTATAAAGTGGTAATATCTAATAGCATGAAAAAATTACTCAAAAAGGGACACTGGGGTGTAATTGCACAATTGTGCTCACTTGATGTTCAAACATCTACATCCCCTACTCCATCAGATATCCCAATAGTTATCAACAATTATTCTAAGGTATTTGGTGAAATGCCTATGGGTCTTTCACTTGTTCATGATGTTCAAAAGTTTGTGTATGAATGTTTCATATGCCAACAGAATAAGTGATAGAAAATCAAGACTCTAGGTGTCCTACAACGATTAACTATGCTAATTCAATGTTGGGAATAAGTTTCAATGTATTTTGATTATAGGTTTACTCAAATCCTAAGGAAAGATTTGTTGGATTACTGAGAGGGGGGGTGAATAAGTAATAGAGCAATTTAATCCCTTTTAACCATATAATCTAAGTGTTATATCAATGAAGCATTATCATCCGATAAATGTAGAGTAAATAAGCAATGAACAATAGAACAATCATACACATACATAGTACACCAGTGTTTTACGTGGAAACCCAAATCGAGAGAAAACCACGGAATGCTTTTTCTTATATGTCTTGAAGAATTACATTCATTGGAAGCACCAACTTCCTTTGTTTTCTAGCTGCGACTGGAAGGAGGCTCCAACTCCCTAGTTTCTCAAGCTACAACCTAACGGAATCTCCAACTCCCCAATTTTCTGGCTACAACTAGAAGGAGGCTACAACCCCCAATGTTCTCTGGCCACAACCAGAAGGTGGCTACAACCACCTGTCCTTGCCCTGTCCTACCACCCTGAAGTAGAAGTAGAATGATGGAACCACTATCACACTATCACTGTGAGATATACCGTTGTAAACCTGTACCAATAAATCTGAATCATGCATCAACCATGCATCAACCTGTACCTCAACCTGTAATCAACTTGTACCATAAACAAGTGCATTATGTAGTGTCCCCAAGGTTGAGCCCTTTGTAAGTCTGATGTATGAAATGAATTGTAAATATGTTTTATAGGTTGGTCAGCCAAGTTTTTATATGCTGGTGGCTTATGTGTTTGTTAGGCCAGGGAGCCTAAGTGTTGAAGGCCAGGAGCCTGCTGATGTATATGTAATCACGCAAAAAAAATTAATAAAAATTTGTAAACACCGCCAGGTGTAGATCGACCACGATGAATGAGTGAAGGGGGACTGAGCTTCCACAGAGAAGGCAAGGGATTAGGGGCTGGAAGGTGGGAAAAGGGGCTAAGTGTTAAGCCTAGTGGGCTTCAACCTTGGGAATAATATTTTAATATTATTTCAAAAAGGCATGAGCATTTCATGTTTTATCCTTAGTTCCTAACCATGAGGAAGGGATGCGTTCCAGTGGAACGCATGCAGTTCCCAGGGCGACAAGTGTCAACCCTGGTGCATGCGAATAAAACGGGCAGGGTGAGCTGTGAAGAGGGACCCCCTGCTCTCATTTGATCAGATGAACTGAGCGTGTACGGGCTCTGAGCAGTATGACAGACCCGAGTTCCGCGGAGAACCTTTGTGCATCTCTGTGATCTGAAAAGCCTGTGTCTGGCTCTGAGAAAACCCGTGTATACCTCTGTATTGAATGAGAAGCCTGTGATTGATTCCGAAAGAGCCAGATTCACCCCTGTTATGAACTGAAAATCCTATGTGGTGTTTGGGAATCCATGTGCATCCTCTATCCGAAATGGAACTGGTGTGTGAAGCCTCTGTCCCGAAGCCATGACCGTGAGACCATTTTTCCATTTCTGAACCCGTTTTGAGGAAGCCAGTGTCTGTATTTCCGTGGGTAATTTCAACTAAGCGGTGCGGGACTGCGTATGGTCTGTGACCAGTTGTGAAACACTCTCTCTAGGAAAGAGGGGTGTTTGAGGTTGGATGAAGAGGTGGTTTGGCCTGTGAGCATCTCTCTCTAGGTGAGAGAGTGCGCAGAGGAAGGAGAGGACTCTTGGAATGAACCCTGTAGCTGCCACAGAGCCCGGAGACTTCCATTACGGTCTGTTGTTGTAACCCAAGGCAAGGGAGGTTAGAAGCCAAAGGACTGTCCAGGTGACAGAGAAGGTGTATACCCCTGGGGTGGAACATGCATGTGGGGAATGAGGGTCTGTGGGAAGTGAGCGTGAGTGGTTCTTGGAAGAGAATTCCTTCTTTGTGACTGTATGTTTTCCCTGTAACCTCAGCCTAGCCTAGGATTCCTTGCCTTGGGGTGGAGCTTAGTCCCAGCTCGGGGGTGACCTACTGCTGAGCTGATGAGCAGTGCGGTCTAAGGCTAGGCGGTTTGTGGAATCCCTGCACCTGGTTGGTGGAATTACCTCAGTTTCAAGATAAGAATCAACTTATGTTAAATGTTATGTTTTGCATGCCCATGATGCTTATATTTTATCATGTATTCTGTTGTGCAGATGAATTATGGTTAATTCCATTCTTAAAATTAAGATAGCAATAATTTATATGACATACTATGAGTTTAAATGTGTTTCATTTTCTTAAATGCATGTTGTTTTATAATCCAGAGCGGGTGTTATATTTCCGCGAAGTTTGTTAACCGAGAAAGTGGTGTTACAGTTTGGTATCAGAGCCAAGGTTTCGACATTGAGCCTATATGGGCCAGTGGAGTGGTCTTTGGACCGAGGGTGAGAGGGGAAATTATGTCTAGAGGATGAATTTTGGACCCTGGTATGGTCCGGAGTGTCAAGGAGTTACTTGACCATGCCTATAAGCTTAGGAGGTATAGCGGTGTTGTGAAACCGTAGCTGGTGTGGTCTATGGCCACAGGGAGAGATGACTCCACACCAGCAGTGATGGAGCCTTAGAATCGGTTCGGGAGGGAAGGTGAGCCCTCGTGACCGTCAGATCTGGAAAATGTGCACAGGGATTAAAATCCCTTTTGAATTGCATAGGAGTGTGGGGATCGCAATACGCAAACTCCCGAAAACCCAAGAAGATCTACGCTGTAGATTTGGAAGGAAGGCTCGACTATTAGATATAGCGGAGTGACGCTCGAGTTAGTCATGAAAAATTTTCGTATTTCACAAAGTCGCGAGAGGAAGTGAGGAAGGTGAACACCTCTGAAACCCAAAATGTCGAAATGATCTACACCGTAGATCGTAGGAAGGTAGTTGACCGTCCGATTCAGCGGAGGAGTAAACCGTAATTTCAGGATTTCGGTAGATGGAGGTTCGAGATGTAGGGGGCACGAACTCACAATGCCTGAAACCCCGAAACGCCGAAAGGATCTACGCCGTAGATCTGAGAAAGATATGACCGTTGGATTATACTTGGAATGGACGTGGACACATGGATGTGTACCACGTGCCAGTGGGTCGAGAATAAAAGAGAGAGTGGTGGGACCCGATGATGTCTCTAAAAGCGACGTGGACCCTCCTGAATGTGCCACGTGCCACCGTGGTTGTGGGTGACAACTGTGCTATGTGGGCCCAGAGGGTAAAGTAAATCATAATTTTGGAAGTCAGGGGTTGGAAAGGAAAGCAAGTTTGAAAGCCTCATGGATCGAAACCCCAAAACCAGAAGTCCCGAAGTCTCGAAATCTCTGAAGATGAAAGAATCATAGTAGATTTTAAGGACGAAAGTTGTTTTGTGGGCCCGGAGAGTAAGGAAACTGAATTTTCAGAATTCAGAAATTGGAATGACAAATGGTTGGGAGTCACTGCATCGTGATCTCCTGGGTACCGAAGATCCGAAAACCTGAATTCCTGAAGTCCCAAAAAGTACAGAGCCGAGCAGAGCTCGAAAAAGTCGTGAAATTGAAACATTTTCTTAACATCGATTGTTATGAAATATGAGGAATTGTCAAGAAAGGAAGGCCTGACAAATTCTAATCATTTGCACATTTGTATTGTAGAAGGTTGATGAGTGCTAGAACTGATTTGAATTGCCACAAAGTGCAAAGAAATGGAAGAGACACATAATTCTTCCAGTTCAGAAAACGAAGCTCATAAGAGATAGCGTGGAACTTTTGGTATGAAGAGTGCGCATATCCAATGCAAGGAGTGCTTATAAAGGGAACTTGTTTTAAGTTCGAAAGACTCTAGGAGACGAGTGTAGAGGGTGCCAGGAGGACACCAGAAAGTATTTTGGAAAACACTGAGGGGTTGAGTCCCTTTGAGACTGATTAAGTTAAAAGCTCAGGGGGAAACAGTGCAAGTTCGCATGCAGAGCGCAAGTGTGCAGCAAGGTGAAGTTAAAATTTCACTAACAGAAGCTCAGAAGGGAAAACACCATTGAAGCCTTCGAATTATTCGAAATCCTTAAAGTTAGGGAGGAAGTCAATTCCAGAAGAATTGACGCCAAGATATTTGGAAAGAATTCATTGAGAATTTGAACGAACGGTCAGAATTCTCCGTAGAGAACTCGCAAAATCGTGTGGGCCGTAAGATAGCCAGAAGTTGAAAGGTGGTTAGTGGATGGAGAAACTCGCCACCCTAGGATCTAGAATAAATGTGGGTCGTTGATCATGGTTGGTTTTGAACCGTTGGATCATTTCATGAATTCGGAGATCGTGAACTTGGAGCGCAGGCCAAATTCTTCGTCACTCCAAGTCCCGAATATTAAAAGAGATTAACAAGGATAGAATCGGACGGTGGAGCACTTCTAGGAAGAAGTGTCGAAGACCCATGAGCCGTCTGATCTATCCAATTGCGAGGAGTATAATGCTAAGAGTTGTTCAACACACAAAAACTCAGGGGAGGTATTGAACCGTCGATCGCAAGGAAGATCCAACCGTTGATTTCTTTCATCGGGAAATTGGAAAATCCAAAGTTGGGAAAACAAAGGAATTTGTTCTTGAAAATCCTGAAACACAAACTTCTGATTCGTGAGGAGATATCTAGACCATTGATTCACGGCGAGTGTCAACCATTGATCTAACACACTTGAATTCTATGAAGACGAAAGTTGAAAATGGAAGATAACTGTTTTCTAATTCGTGAACCGCGAAGTATGGATTCATGAAAAAGGATCCACGTCGGTGGATTACGAGGATCTTTGAGTTGTTATATCTGAATCAAGTGGATTTTGGAAAACTAGAGATTGGAAGAAAAGAGGGGAAACTATTTTTCCAAAACCCAAAACGCGAATTGTCGATTCGCGAGGAATTGATTTGGACTATCGAATCCAGAAAGCTGTGGACCTTGATCTGAGGCAAATGGGGTTCGATAGGTTGGACCTGCAGAGAAAGGGGGAGAGATAATCCTCAAAGTTCGTGAAGGGTAAAGTCCCGTAGCGTTCAGAAGTTGGGGCCCCAGGTCATAGCTAGAGGTCACGCTGGTGGAAGTTAAAGGAAGAGCTAGCATGGACTAGACTCTTATTTCTGATTTCTGAGATAGAGAGAGTCGAGGGTAACTCATATCAAAACACCTAGTACGTGAAATCTCGAAATGCCTTTTGGATAGGCGCCTGGTCATAGCCGGTGGCCATGTGGGAGAAACTTGTGCCACCGCTAGTTCTCACAGGAGAGTTTTCGCGCAAGGCCTGTGGTTTTTTTTTGTGGGGGTTCTAGTAGGGACCCGAAGAGCTGCTCCAACTCAGAGAGCTGAAGACCCATTGACTGGGAGGTCAGCAGACCCTGCTGAGGTGGGGAAACTGCATCGAAAGTGCTTAGGGCAGGAATAATCATGCACAATGATTACAGTGGAGAGCACAAGAAGATTCAGGAATACTGGAAGAATTGAATGCTTGTGGGATCTGCAAGAAAAGGTGTTAAAGGGAGAAAGAAGTTGTTGCAATTTGTAGCAACAAGTATGTTTTGGCTCGTTGGGACATCCAGGGGAAAGAATGCTTGCAAGTTGCAAGTGTTGTTGGTAATGTTGTTGCATAATGAAGGAAGCAACAGAGAGATGAAGTGCTAGTTATAAGATTGATAAAAGAAGCATGAAAGCTTCTACTGCTATCAGATATTTAGGTAGTATAATTTTTAATGGCAGTCATGCAGGTATGATTTTTTATCACTCTTTTTGCATAATTGTTGAAAGGAAATTATGGTAAGAATTTCCTCAGCCAGAGCTATGTTATTAAATCACACGATTATATTATTTGAATGCATACCACCGGATGTGGTAAAGGTTGTAGGCCTATGTTAATTCAAAGCTTTTTATCTTCTGAATGCACGCATCGACATAGTAGAATCTCATGTTAATTTGGTTATGGGGTAATAACCAAAGAATTAAAAGATAAGAACTTGTTACAAGAATTAATGCCAGAAAGCTAGTCATGTATGAGACCAGGACATGGTTGGATATGGCAAGGTATAGATATGGAAATATTATGAG